>BHFT01073042.1:0-15885 GCA_004320025.1 Laticauda laticaudata
ACTTGATTGCAGGAAATATGACTTCAGCAACAGAGTGGTCAATGTCTGGAATACTCTAACTGACTCTATGGTTTCTTGCCCATATCCCAAAAACTTTAACCTGAGACTGTCTAATATTGACCTCACCCTTTTCCTAAGAGGTCTGTAGGTGCCTACCATCTCTGTCCTATTGTTTTTTTTGTATTTTTTTATTTTTCTTATATGTATCCATGTATTCATAACTACGGTTTTACTTATACCTATTATCTTATCAATTGTCAAATAAAAAGAAAGAAAGAAAGAAAGAAAGAAAGAAAGAAAGAAAGAAAGAAAGAAAGAAAACCATTAAGAATGAATGTAAAAAGTGACTGCCAAAAATCAAGAAACAGAAGAAAGTTAGCTGGATATTAGAAATTGCCAAGAAGAAAAGCCAATGACAAGGAAGACAAAGACATCAGGAAGGAACTCAGCAAAGAATTTCAGAAGCAATATCACATCAACTTAGGTAAAGACCCTGAAGATGGGAACAGGGGAAAAGAGGAAGGTCTTTCAGAAGATTTCTGAACTGAGAAGGTGTAACATGATCAATGCACTCAAAATAACTGATTCAAACAAGGTCAAACAAAGATGGAAGGTGTATATTGAAATCACTGTGCAACAAAAATGTCAGCATCTAGGAAACCTTGGACAATATTATCTCTTTACCATAACTTTGTGAACAAGAAGATGTAATTAAATCAGCATACTGATCATTACTAAGTTGGAATGCTATAGAAATGGATGAAATGTCCACATAAATACAGCAAGCAACAGAAGGAATAAAGATTTGAACCAAGCAATATGAGCAAATATGGATAATGACATACTGGGCAATAGATCTGAAGAGATCAATGTACAGTAGTTTCCAGTTCCAACGAAAGTAAACTTAACAGAATATATAAACTACAGTACAATATTCTTAGTTTTACACGCTAGCAAATTAATGCTTAAGATAATCCAACACAGATTAAAGCCTTACACAGAAAGGAGGATGTCAGATATACATAAGGGTTTTATAAAGGGATGAGGAATATCAGACATTAGTGCTGATTCATCCTTGAAAAAGCCTAAGATAAGCCCAAATAAGTCAGTACGTGTTTCACTGCAATAAATCAGGTGAACTATTGGTTGTCAGAAATGCTGCGACATCATGGATTTGCTTCATGCCCACAGATGTTTTAGAAAAGCTTTGGAGCCTCAAAGCAAACATGTCAATGAGAGACAGGAATGCTATTATAAAACAGAAAGAGGGATGAAAATATTTTCAGTGCAACTTGTGTATAATGCCATGATTATGCCATGTTCTATATCTCATGAACAGAATATATCAGAATATATGTATATATAATTGACAAACACAAATGATTAATCATAACCTCTTTAATATGAATAAAATAAACCACTCACACAAAATAGCCTCTCCCAACTGATGCAAAAAATGAGTTAAAGTTCCTCAGTACTCTTACAATGAAACAAGAAGCTACAAAAACTTTCATACTATATTCCTAATTCATTCTACTACACTGCTGCTGCAAGAGATAATGCCAATCCACCTGAAATAACATAATTTGGTCAGATTGTTGCATTCAGTGGGATGCCAGACTGTATTCCCATTGCAACAAAGCAGCATTAATTGTGGATCCACAAAACATTCTGATTTTTTGATCCGTTAACAAGACTCCTGAGGAATTATTAAACAGTTCAATACACTTGTTACAAATATAAACATTCTCTGTACATATCAGTCCACAAAATTATCACTTCTATATTTAAAATTTAAGTTTGCCCCATACCAATGTTGAAGATTGCCTGGCAATTTCAGGCAAACTTCACTGATCAGGAATTTTAACATGGGAGTGTAATAAAGCTCAACTTCAAAGTTCCGCACACATGTACATGCCACAAATGGTTAGCAAGATAGATGAAATTATTTTTATGTAACCAAGCAACATAAAAAACAAGAATTCTTAGCTTCTGAAGTTTTCCAACCTGGAAAACTTACTGCTAGACTGTCAAGATCCAAAAGAAAGTAACCCTAAGTCCCCTTAGGACTAGATTGTGTCAGCTACTAATGAGAAGCCCATAGCCTAATACTATCTGCTTCTGATGAATGCAGGGGAAGCAAATTGCTGGTAGCGGCAGAACCATGGATAAGAAATGGACGCATTTAAATCTTCCACTGATAATGCATTTTCTAAGCAGACCATGTCAGTTCTCATAGATCCCTATAAGGACGCTGCCATTCCAGGGGGTGGGGGGAGCCTTGGAGCATTTTATGACCTGCCACGTGCTTTGGTCCTTTTTCCACTTTGATGTACTTTTCGGGGAATGGGAGGGGAGAGGGACTATTTTGTCTCAGGTCCAAAGTGATGAGAACACGGAGCCTGAGAACAACTTACCACCTTCCCAGCTCGAAGTCAGTTCCAAAGTGATGAGAACATGGCGCCTGAGAACAACTTATCACCTTCCCAGCTCGAAGTTCTCACAGCAACTTCACACTTGGTGATTGGCTCGTGTAGGACTGAGTAGCGGGGGAAGGGTTTCTATGAACAACTTTTGACCTAACGTTTTTCATGTGGGAACTTCAGATCCTGCCTATTCTCCTTGCTGTCACGATCTCCCAATAAAAGTTCCTTTTGAAATGCTTCCTGTTTCAAGAGTTCAACTTTCTTGAGGGGATAGTTGAGGCAAGACCTTATACCCTTCCACATTTGGGGCATCTGTATGAATCAGTCCTCAAAAAGAAATACCCTGGGGAGATGAAAAATAATAAAAAAGAATAATAAATCTTTTGGATTTCTACTAATTTCCCCCCTCCCATCTTTTTGTTATGTTTTTTTAACAAGTCTAATTAGATACAAGACATGCATGCCTCTTTTTTTCTCTCTAGATTAATATATGATCCAGAAATGCCAACTCTTAGTAGGAATTTACACTCTTAGGCAAAACTTGTCTTATCCTGAGATAGGTTGGATATACATCCTGAACAAGTTTTCCATAAATAGAGTAATGAATATCTGGCTACCATAAAAGCCTGATTTTGCTGCGTGTAACTAAAATGAAGGCCTTTAAAAATATCTCTATATGTCATGTTTATTTCTTTGGCTTTGAAGTTTTAGGGGACTTTGATGTTTTACTCTCATTAATGACCACTTTTCTCCTTTCTGCCCCCAATATACAGTGTAATTTTAGATGTTCCAGACAATATGAGGAGTCTACTGAGCAATTATAGAAGTGAACTACAAATGAAATGCACTGAAAGTCTCCTGTATTATCACTGCAATTTTCCTAATCATTTTTGGATCTTTACTATTCACTTTGTAAAAGCAAAAGGTAGGATTGCTAATTAACAATATACTAGATTTAACAACCTCCATGTCAATTATTTTTCCATACAGTTCTTAACATCAAGGAAAATAAATAGTAACAAGTACAGCATAAACTATTTATATATCAGCCAACCATCAACATTAACTTTAAAAGGACAAACATACAACCTAGAGCTACGCTGCCTTCGGTCCGATCTAAGTATAGTATAGAAAATTATACCTTGCAATGTCCTACCTGTCAATGAATACTTCAGCTTCAACCATGACAATACAAGAGCACATAATAGATACAAACTCAAGGTTAACCGCACCAAATTTGATTGCAGGAAATACAACTTCAGCACGAGTGGTCAATATTTGAATACTCTACCTGACTCTGTGGTTTCTTCCCCAAACCCAAAACTTTAACCTTAGACTGTCTAGTATTGATCACACCCTTTCCTAAGAGGTCTGTAGGGGCATGCTTAAGCGCACCAACGTGCCTACTGTCCCTGTCCTATTGTTTCTTTTCATTTTTCTTATATGTATCCATTTCATGTACTCATAACTATGTCTACACTTATACCCATATCTAATGATCACTTGACACTCTCCTCTCTCTTCTCTCTCTCTCTCTCTCTCTCTCTCTCTCTCTCTCTCTCTCTCTCTCTCTCTCTCTCTCTCTATATATATATATATATTATATATATATATATATATATATATATATATAATATATATATATATAGTTTTTTAAGTCTCCGGGTACTTACATTTGTGCTGTTTAGCTTCCTTCGGGTATTATCCCACGTCATTGTAGTTCTGTTAAGTTGTAGCTCATTGTAGTTCTGTTTAAAGTTGTAGCAACGTTTCAGCAGAATCTCATCTGCCATCATCAGGCTTCTGAATGGAAGTGTGTCTCACAGTTCCTCTGTTTCAAATTGAGGCTGGTCTATTCTGATTGGCTATTAACCTGGGTCTGTGTTCATTGGACTGGAGTTTGATTGATTGGTGTTTCTGGTTCTTCTGTCTGTTTTGTGGCTTTGATTGGCTGGCAGCACTCTGTTCTTGTGTTGGAGGCTTTCAATGCAGCTTGGCTTTCGTGTGAAAGGACGGCTGCTCTTCATCAGCAAGCTGGGTTTCACCTGGGTGCCTGGTGGGGGGTGTTTGAGTTGGAGGCATCAGAGGGGATCTGTCTGTGCTCAGGTGTGGGTGTGTTTGAGTTGGAGGCATCAGAGGGAGTCTGTCTGTGCTCAGACTCCCTCTGATGCCTCCAACTCAAACACCCCCCCCACCAGGCACCACCAGGCACCCAGAACACAGCAACCCCCAACCCCCCTACCAATCAGAACACAGCCAAACCCCCACCAATCAAGTCACACCCCCACTAGCAGTTAAAAGAAGAAGCAGCTGCAAGCTCACATTACTCTGAGAAGCACAGAGCTGAAGAAACAAGCCTGAAGAGAATGAATGAGACTTCATCGAAACGTTGCCTAGATACTTCCAATTCTACGCGGAGAAAACCCGAATAACCAGAGATCCACATACAAATACTCGCGAAAACCTCAGAAAACATATATATATATATATATATATATATATATATAATATATATATATATATTTATATTATATATATATATATTATATATATGTTTTTTTAAGCTTTCGTGGGTACCCACATGTGTGCTGTTCACTTCCTTCAGGTTTTAAATTTGAGGCTAGCCTATTATTGTGGCAGGATGTTTTTTTTCATCCTGATTGGTTGGAGTCTTTGGTCTGTGTTTATTGGACTTGGAGTTTGTTTGATTGGTGTTTCTGGTTTCTTCTGTCTGTTTTGTGGCTTTGATTGGCTGGACACTCGTGTTCCTGTATTGGAGGCTTTCAGTGCAGCTTGGCTTCGTGTGAAAGGACGGCTATAATCTATTCGGAAGCGAGGTTTCATCTGGGTGCCTGGTGGGGGGGGTGTTTGAGTTGGAGCTATCAGAGGGAGTCTGTTTGTGCCCAGATGTTTGCCTGGCCTGTTGGTTTGGAGATCTTTCTATTTGAGAGTGCAGGCTTCCAAATGATTGACAGTCTGGTGGAATCATCTCTTCTATTCATGCTGTCAGGTCGTCTTTTTCAATCTCTATGGCTTCTTCTGATGATTCTGTGGCTGGGGTTTTCTATAGTGGCTAGGGTTTTGGTGCCATTGAAGTTGATGACTATGACCTGTGGCTTTCATGTGTTGGACTAG
Source organism: Laticauda laticaudata (assembly GCA_004320025.1). NCBI lineage: Eukaryota > Metazoa > Chordata > Lepidosauria > Squamata > Elapidae > Laticauda > Laticauda laticaudata. The sequence continues at coordinate 5,562 of BHFT01073042.1, forward strand.
TGAGGAGGTGTATTTCCAGCTTTTTTACTGCATTTTTGTGTTCATCCAGGCGGGTACTTATTCTTCTAATGGTCTGTCCAATGTATGTGGCCGGGCATGATACACAGGGAACTTCGTATATGCCTTGGTTTTCCAGGTCAATTTTGTCTTTGGGGTTTTTAAGGATGGCTGCTATTTTTTTGTCTGTTTTGAAGGCAGTCTTGATGTGATGCCTGTGTAGTATCTTACTGATTTTGTCTGTAGTACCTCTTATGTAGGGCAGGACAGCTGTTCCATAGGTCTGTTGATCTTCTATATCTCTGTTATGTCTTGGTGTATTTTTTTGTGGATCAAGCTGGTGATTATGTTTTTGTGAAAGCCGTTTATGGCTGTCAATACTTTAGTCAGGGTGCATAGTTCAGTCTTTATATGTATCTTGTCTGCCAGGCGTTTGGTTCTGGTGATTAGTATGCCTGTAATTTTCACTCATAGCTGAAAGATCAAGTAAATAGCTATTTAAAACAGTCTGTCAGGATTCCGGCACTTAACTCCATTTAAATCATGGGTCTTGAGCCAAATTTCCAAAAGTTCAAAAGGATTTTTTGGGAGTTAAAAGGTGCGGCATTGCCTGGGTATAGCCGACTCTGAGACACATCATTCATTGTCACCCTTGACCCTGGTTTTCCCTCACCCCCTGGGTGTATCGTAATTCATATTCTCCAGTGGGAGACATCCATAGCCAAGAGTCATCAATCATGCTCTCCATTGAGAATTTTGCACGGCAGAAACTTCGGTCACCAATTTACTCTCTTTGTAAACATTTATGGAATGCAGTTTCGGTTTGCAAGCTGTCACTCTGCTCCCCCCTCCCTTTCTGTTGGCAACTCTAAAAAAACCATACAAATATTTTATGAATAGAAATAGTCATTTTAAATTCCTTGCCATTCAAGTTCTCAGCCTTACATGCAATGGTAACTTTAACTTTACAAGTCCAACACTATGTATCTGCAAGCTTCCTTAGTCTTTCAACTTTGAAGCCAACTTGGAATTGGAGAGAATGTGTTAAGATAGACCATCAAACAGATGATAAATGTGTGCCTGATACCTTTCTACAGTCATTTCTGAAATGAGAGGGTTATGCGGCCCTCAATTGCATTGTGTTTGAGCCCTACACGTGGATCCCAAATGGCCCGTTTCTCCTGGGACATCATGGTATCAAGAGTGAATCTGACTAGTCATGGATAATGCCCTTTATTAAGTATTGGTGGTGATAGAAGCTCCTGAAATTATTTTCCAGTCCTGTATAAGGTGAACTGATCTTACCCCTTCTTAGGGAGGAATGAGTCAGAAGACATTCATACATATGATGTCACACTGCTGTTAAGACAGCTTTTGCTACGCCAATATTCCTTTTGCTGGGTATTATTCTGCGACATCCCTCCTCCCCCACAATGCAAGTGTTCCCTTTGTAATCAACGGTATGGCAAATGAAGTGAAATGGCACATTCTCACTTTCAGGTTTTCCCCATCTCCATCTCCTGATATACTGTGGCTGAAGGCTCCACCTGCTGGCTCAGCTTGCCCACATGTCTCATTATAACTGAAGCTGCATTCTGGGAATGATGAATGATGGAAGCTTTCGGGAAAATAGTCCAAACTTTCTATTGAAGAGCTTGCAGAAATTTATTCCGGTACATATATTTTGCATGCATTTCAGCTGAGCACGGACACTATTCTAATTTTGGAAAGGAGGTCACAGGAGAATCAACTCCCCTATTATTGGCAAGGTTTGTAGTCATTCAGGAAAACACCGGAATGAGATTTTCTTTGGCTTTCTGACTACTTTCCAAGCTTGGTCTAGTTTTACATATACTAGACCAGTGGTGGCTAACCCTTTTGGGCTCCTGTGTCAAAAATTGTGCACATGCTTGTGCTTGCTCACATGCCAGCACCCAGAAGGCAATGTGCACCCCCCCACATGCATGCATAATCCCTACCACCACCACCCTTACCTGCACTGAGCCTTCCAACTGATTTTCGGCCCATTTGAGGCCTTTTTTGGCCTCCCAGAGGCTTGATGAAAGCCTCTGCAGCCTCTGCAGCCTGAAAAATAGGCCCGTTTCATCATTTCTGGTATTTCCGGAAATACAGGAAGTGATGAAACGGGCCTATTTTGGGGGCTGCAGAGGCTTTCCTCAAGCTTCTGGGAGGCTGAAAAAGGCCTCAAACAGGCCCAAAATCAGCTGTGAGGTACGTGCATGCTCAGAGAGGTAAGTTTGCCTCAGCTCGAATGCTGGCAGAAATGGCTCTGTATGCCATCTGTGGCATGCGTGCCATAGGTTCTCCATCATGGTACTGTGAGCAGAACCGAAGTCATGTTGGACGGCCCATTGAATTAAATAAGGAAGTGTGTCTCAAATTCAGTAGCTCTGCTAAATAAGAAAGTGTTCCAGTTTGTGCACAAGAGAAAAAAAACAAGATGAAGCTAGAACAATGAGGAATTGTAATAAAGTGCTGAGGTGTCAGAAACCGTGTAACTGCTTTTGCTAGAAAGGGAGCCAGCATAAACCTTCGAAATATATGTGTCAATTTGAAAACAGAAAGAATGTGAGCCAAGCCCTCGTACGAGGGGGTAGACAGTTAGGGTATAAAAATGCTGCCTGAATTTTGCTCTGTGTTCCTTCAATGCCTGAGGGAACCCGTCTCTGCAGACACATGAATAAAACCTTGTTTTCCTTGGATCAACGAATCTTTTGGTGGTTTTTTATCTACCTCCACCTCACAGTGCTAGAGTGTAAACTTCATTACCTAAGTAAAGAGAGGTAATAGATCATGGGTAATGGACACCACAGTCTAACTTGTATAGATATTAGTTTTAGATTACCACAACAGTACTAGCAATGTCAAGGCAGAAGCAAAAGGGACACAAAAATAAATAGTGGGGAAGCAGAAGTGACAAAGTGAAAAGAGTTCAATCGGTTAGCTTTACTATTCATTTTATTTTAAATACAGGTAGTCCTCAACTTATAACAGTTCATTTAGTGACTCTTCAGTTACAATGGCAGTGAAAAAAGTGACTTATGTCCATTTTTCACACTTACAACCATTGCAGCATGAACAAAATTATGACACTTGGCAACTGACACATATTTATGATGGTTGCAGTATCCCGGTGTCATGTGATTTACCTTTTGTGACCTTCTGACAAGCAAAGTCAGTGGGGAAGCTGCATTCACTTAACAACCATGTCACTAACTAAAAAAAATGGCAGCGATTCACTTAACAACGGTGGCAAGAAAAATGGTAAAATGGGGCAAAATGTACTAAACAAATGACATGCTTGGAAACCGAAATTTGGGGCTCAGTTGTGGTTGAAAGTTGAGGATTACCTGAAGCAATACTGGTAGTTCTCGACTTATTGCTATTCATTTAATGACTGTTTGAAGTTAAGGCAGAATTGAAAAAAGTTACTTATGTTCCATCCTCAAAGTTATGACTGCCGCACCAACCCCTCAGTCACACAGTCGCATTTTGGGCACCTGCCAACTGGCTCATGTTTATGACTTTGTTGCAGCATTCCATGGTGACGTGATTGTATTTTGTGACTGTTTTTTGCTATTTTCTGCCAAAAACTGTCCATTGATAAGCTGTATTTGGATTAATAAGCATATAATTTGCTTAAAGGCTATAGCAATTCACTTAATAGCCATTGTAGAAAGGTTATTAAATCAAGTTCAGTCACATGGTGATTTATGACCACAATGTCATAATGTCACAATGACCACATTTATCATTTTAATTGTGGCCATAAGTTAAGGACTACCTGTAAATAGGTCGCGTCCTGCTTGTGTGGTCAGTAACGTATGAAGGGCCTTAAGAATGGTATATTAATATTATCTCGTACTAATAAATAATGATCCTATACATCTATGACTTTAGCAGTTCCTTGACCATTTATCTGGGATCGGTGAGCATTCTAATGTTGCTTTTTTTAATCCAGTAGAAAAACATATCCTTTATATTAACAAGTAATACAAGTTGATTTTTATATAAGAATACTATTGAAGCAATTGAGCTTTGAAAAGCAGATTGGGAACATTGTAGAGGATACAGGGAATAGCTTTGAAGGACAGGAAGAAGAACTGCTATCAAGGCAAAGATCAGATAAATGGAACATGAGCCTTCACCAAGAACATACCTTAAGAAAATGATTCAGATAAACCACACCGGTTACAACAAAAGTAGTCTTGGCCTATATGGCACTGGTTTCTAAGTGTGAATTATTTTGTGGATTTGTCAACAACCAAGAATGGTTGCCAGTTGTAAAACCAGGCATGTGGGCTACTTGTAGATATCTCACTGGCCATAAATATATGATTGATAACATGGATCTGCCTAGGAGAAGTATTCTTAGGTTTTGATCTGCTATATTTGGTCAGGAAAAAGCCAGATCACCTTTAAATAGCAGCAAATACAGAAAGTTCAAATTCCTTACAGATGTCTCAATTTTCCAAACCCAGATACGGTAGCTCTATGTATGTCCCCACATTAATTGGAATTCATACTGTAAAAATATCACAAAGATAAATAGGCATGCCTTACAACAAATCCCCAATCTTTCGGATTGGATGGGCTTACTTGGAATGTATAGATGAAAGTATTGAGCCATGATGGCACAGTGGTTAGAATGCAGTATTGCAAATTAATTCTGCCGACTGCCAGCAGTTTGATCCTGGTTGGCTCAAGGATGACTCAGCCTTCCATCTTCTGAGGTGGGCAAAATGAGGACCCAGCCTGTTGGGGCAATAGGCTGACTCTGTAAACCGCTTAGAGAGGACTGTAAAATACTATGAAGCAGTATATAAATCTAAGTGCTATTGCTATAAGACACTTTTGTAAAACTACTACCTGTTCACCTGTTCACCAAAGATATGGTGGGTGTTCCCAGTCATTTACCAGGAGGTAGTAAAGGTGAAGAAGTACCCAATCACCCAAGTTTCTTAGGATACTGACAACTTATTTCTGTTTTACAAGAAACTGGATATTCCATTACAGCCCATATGTTTACCCTGCAGCATTCATGCCTTAGTAATATTTTTAAAAGAAGAAACTATTCATCACATGTTCCTCATGTCACTGTTGTTGCACCACAATTTCAACATCATCACTGTACAGTTTCAATAGGAAGAAATACGCCTCTTGCTAACTAGCAAAGTGCTTATTTATTTCAGGATCACATGCAAAGATCACCCCTAGATTAGAAAGCTTTGCTACTTTCTCTGACTCTATTCTTAGGCGTCCACAGGTGGACACAGGTGTCCTCTTAAGGAGTAGAGTTTTTTTCTTTCACCTTCTAGAAACATTATTTTTACATTTTTGTTAAAATACAACACTAAGAGAGGCTTCTTGACTATATTAACATTAGAAATCTAATCAGCAATCAGGCAGCTCATAATTTTCTGATTAGCTCTGATTATGTTCAATCTCTGAAAAGGGAAAAAAAAGAAGAGAAAAGAAAGACACATTCCCTACATTTTTCAATATTTTAATCCTATCTCAGGGGGGCTGAACAGAGCAGAAACATAAGCACAGATACCTGATATACAGACACATGTTATGAGTCTTCACAATGTGCTTGCTCTATAATGGTTGATATAAAAATACTTCACTCGTGAAAACCTTAATCTGAGGTATTGCATTTTTTCTGCTCCTCAGTTTGCATTTCTGCTGCAACGTCCTTTGAGAAAAAATATTATATTTTTTATCATGGGGATTCAGGAATCAGCCAGCAGACTCTTCCACTGCCTACCCAGTCAGATACTATATTTTGTTTCCAGTCAATTTGTATCATAGCATTGCCTTAGATCAGTCTATACCTATGCCTCTAGGTTCAGTGACTAATATGGCAGTTGATGTTTCAGCGAAAGGATATAATAATAATCAAGCCATTTTTAAGGACAATGAACTTATTAATCAATAAAGCCATACAAAGCAGATTCATTTCCAGCTGAAGTAAGGAATGCTTCTGTATTGAAGCATGAGATTTGATTATTCATATCTATACACAGCCTGCAGAAATAAAGGCATTGATAATGGTCCACAAGTCACTGTGCACAGCTGACTTTTAAAACTAGCTTGAATGATACTGACTTTCGTACTGTCCTCTGGCAATAAAGCTGCAATCTGACCAGGTTACATGTATTCTTAGAGAATATTCCTTAAAAAGCAAACACTAGACATCTCTTGCTGTGAGTTCCTAAAGATTTCATTTGAAAAATACTATCCTTAAGATAAATAGCTCCCACCTTTCAGCTCATAATAAATGGTTCCTCTTCCAATAAAGATGGAGCTCCCAGTTCTAGGAAAGTTTGGCTGCCATGCATGACAATTAATATTTCCCTCAAGTCTAACTCAACTCCTGATGATTTCACAGATATAAGATTTTATACTCATGTTTTTCAGACCTTAAAATCTTGATTTTCAAAGAAAAGAAATAATTCAAGCTTTTATACTAACTAAAGGTCTGAATGCCCTTCTATAATTATGGACATTTTCTGGAATTAACATTCATTTCAAATGATATATTGATATAATACCACACTGTAGCTTTCCAGTATCAACTGGAATCCAATTTAACATTGGGATGTAGACTTTCTAAATTCAACAAGCAAACTTTCTAAATAGTTTCTTCAAAGATCTTAGTCAAAACGTCTTGCTAAAGTCCACAATCCTGGTTTAAAAAAAAAAATACTTACAGTGCCATTAAATTAGATTGCCAAATCTATCTGAAGGCAAATAGTAGGACTCTTGCTAGTTTTCTACTTGTAAATTGCATGTCTCAATATTTTACATTTCATTTTTCAGTGACACTTTTGACAGCCATCACACATCGCAGAAGAGCTTGGGGCAAATGGAAATAAAAGTTGGTTTCAAATGCCAGAAGAAAACATTGGAGTGATTAGTTGTTGGATGATCCTTGCACATCAGAGAAAAAGAGATTCATTTCAACTTGGCTATATTAAATTCCAGCATAAAATTGCTCCCAGCTGGAAACTGGAATTTGGCACCAGGCAAATATATGATTAGTGGATGGACTCTTTTGTTTGTTTTCAGCAGGGCTTGAACTCTGTGCACTATAGTGCTTGTTGCACTCGACATAAGCTCCATGTTTGGAAGCCTGTGTAAACAGAACCACATGCAAGACTCCTATAATTAAACTACCCAAATTTATGCATTAAAAGCTAGCCAAGTTCACATGGCTAGTGGCCTTTTCCCCTCCCTCTTCAGTACTATAAAATCTCCTGGTTGCACTTCAAACCATGTAATCACATCCATGCAGCCTCTTTTGTAAAGCAGCACTGGGGATGTAATTAGTTGGAGGTGACCCCTGAAAGAAAAAAAGTTCAAGTTTAAAAAAGAAAGTATCTCTGCCTAATACTATGCAAATTACCAGAGAGGCAATCAGGCTGACTTTTTAAAAGCTAGCTCCTGCCACAAGCACTTGCAACACAGTTTATTGTCTCTTTCCCAATTTGCATCTCATTACCCACAATCCTCTGCACTTTGGATGTCACCTTTGGGGGTGCACACTACAGCAGAGTAGCGGCTTGATATAATATGGTTATGAGAGTTGACAAGTATTTAACATAGGGACAGCCTCAAAGGACTTGCTTCCAGAATCCCCAGGTAAAGTGGTTGTCCTTTTCAACCTGTTCTACAGATGCCTGAAGCAAACGATGTCCTTTTTCAACCTAGTTTTGCAACATATGTTAGATCTGTGACACTCTGGTTTTTCATCCAGCAGTATTTTGTTGCAACTGTAGCCTCAACATTTCTCTGATGTACAGTACTGTGCTGAAGAAACTTGTATACAGACAGACATTACTGTTGCCAATGTCTTGAGCTTGTTCCCCAAACCATTCACCATTTCAATCATGATTTAGTCCTTTAATTTTGGCTATTATGGATCTCCTCAATGTGCATCACCCACCTCTTCAAATGTACATGCCTGTAAAACCTTGCTATAAATTGCAACCAAGGTAAAGGCCCTGTCACACTGTCCAACGGATGCAAAACGTTTGTAAAAAGGACACAGCGGACGAGAAAAATGTTCCACCATGATTATCGCCTCTCAAAAGGGGAAAAATTTGGCATAACCCAGAGCGGATAAAACAACACGAAAAGGAATGGACGGGGGAGGACGGCAGAGCGGATCGGAAACAGATGCAGAGCGGAAAGCCTAGCGGATGGGAGCGGAGTGGGCACATCCGCTAGTTGACCTTCGGGGACCTCAGCCAAAGCCAGACGCGGAACGTGATGAAGACGCGATTGCAGAGTGGACAGCGGGACGGATGAAGCGGATGCACAGCGGATGAAGCGGGAAGCATGAGCGGAAGCCTACCGCCAAGCCTAGTAGATGCCTTGCGTTAATTGGCGCATCGCGGGGGGGATTTACATGTGTCAGCCCCGCGGATATACAAGGAGCAGCTCGGAAAAGACAGAGTCACCATTACAGAGAGATAAGACTCTCTGCACAGACACATTGAGAAGCTCCGTTGCTGCCTGCGCTTGCTGCCATGCCATCCTGCAGACTTGGTCCTGCCTCTCCCTGCCAGCCTTGGCTGCCTGTCAGCTGCTGCCTTGCTGGCCGCCTTGCCTGTGCCCAGCCTTGTTGCCTGCCGCCCTTGCTGCAGCCTCCTGCCTTAGCGCCTCTGCGCCCCTACAAGCCCTGCAGCCAAGAGGTGGGGCAACCACCCCCCTGGGTGAAAAAAGAAGGAAGCCTCAGCCATGCGTGCTGCCAGCGGCCCTTGGCAAGAGGGAACAGGGCCACCTCTCCCGCCCCCCTGCGCCCTCACTACATGGCCTTATGCTGGGGCTTCTGTAGCCAACTGGGCTCCACTTATCTCTCTGTGGCTGGGGCTTACCGCTGACTTCCCTGCTTCTGCTTCTGGAGGAGCTGATGGATGCTTGCTTCTCTGGCGGTGGTGGCTTCGCTTGTGCTTACTACTGCTGATTGCTGCTCCTGGCAGTGGTGCTTCTGCCTGGTGCTTACTCTGCTTGGAAGCTGCTCCTCGTCCTGACTGGTCCTGCTTGTGCTCCTGGACTTGCTTTCATCCTGCTCATGCTCCTGGTCTTGCTACGTCTAGTCGCCTGCCTGGGTAACTGCTCATCAGGCTTCCTGGTCCTGCCTCATGGCGCTCCCGGTCATGCTTCATGCCGCTCTGCGTCGCTGTCATGCTTGCTGCTGCTGCTGATGATGTATGATGATACGAACCTGCTGCTGCTGCTGCTGTTTATGGATCCTGCTGGTGATGATCCTGCTGCTGCATGCTGCCTGGGTGGTGGTGCTGGAGGAGCAGCCCTACAAACTGGAAGCCGCCTCTCATGAAGGGCCCATCTGGCCTTCCAAAGGGAAGGCTAAGGCATATGCCGGGAACGGAGATGAGGAGGCATTACTCCATTGAGGAAGGAACCACGAGGATGTGAGGTGCTGGATGTGGCTGAGAGAGAATGAGACTATCTGTGGTGGAAGGGACACCGCCTCTGATCAGGGAACGGCACCATAACAGGAAGTCAGGTGCTGCGTTGGAGATGAGAAGGCGCGAGAGTCTGGGCTACACCCAACGGATGTGGCTCCTCGCGTTTGGTGGAAGCACATTGAACAACCTCGGTACAGGAAGGCTGCATCCTCAAAGAAAAATCTGGCCCAAGTGCCCGCACGGATTAGAGCTGACGGAGCAGACGGAGACTATGTCCATGAGCCAGTGCAGCTTCCTAGGAGGGTGAGATCCCGCATCGGAGGCCAGCAGCAGCCTACCTCTCATGACCCTCTCTCTCTCCAGGCAAGCCTGCTGAGAGCCAGTCTCTCGTTCGGCCGAGAGTACAGCTTCCTGGTCATACCGAGGCCAGGTTTCTGTGCGACGCGTGGCTAGTGGCGGAGAAACCCGCGAGACCAGGTGTTTTAACCCGTGGTCTGGAGGCGCGTGGAGGACTCCCTGGTGCAGTGGGAGAATAAGGAGACGCGCACTTATCACCACAGCCGTCTGCCCCGCATCCACCCACAGTTTCCACCTCTCACAGAAAAGGTAGAGAGCGCAGAGACATGGTGGAGAGGGGCAGAGCCACACTGTCCTGCTGGAGATCAAGGGACACCATCCCACACAGATAGATCTCCTCTCTCAGCTCCACACGGATTTCCTCATCCTCCAACTGCAAGCCCTTCCCCACCTATGCAACCAGACCCTCTCACGGGACATGCAGATACCCAGTACCAGGTGGGAAGGTACCGGATCGCACCGAGCTGCCTTCAACAACCTCCAGATCCAGAGGATAAGAAACCCCAACT
>BHFT01073043.1:0-12007 GCA_004320025.1 Laticauda laticaudata
ATTTCATTTATTTATTAAACATTACATTACATTACAATGAGTATTTTATCTATCATTTTAATTAGACTTGTTTCATATTTTCAAAATTTATTTCTAATATAACAATACTATCTTATGTATCCTTGCAGAATCCACCTTTCAGTTAAGTTTTCACCCATTATCTCTGTGTCTTGTACGTTTTCCCTGTTTCTCTATGTCCTGGTTCTCTATAGAAAGAATCTCTTGTGCTGAAAAATAATTCTTAAATATTTATTCTGTCAGTCTTCAAAGGGATAAGAAGCAGTGAAACTAATTTTATCATGTTAAATTTATTTTTCCTCAACAGGCACACTAGCAAAATATATGCACTGGTTTCATAAAAACTGTAAATATATCAGACAGATTCATTATAATTGTAGACAAGGTCTAACTTCTCAGATTATTTTTTGAATCCTTTATAAATAATCAAAGATTTAGAATATGTTGTCAAACACACCAATGGGCAAGACTTAAAAAAAGACTTTTAAAAATCTATATTCTGATTTTTTTTAATTGAATTACAAGGAAATGTAATTTATCGATGTTAGTCAAAAATTACCCAGATAACTTCTTGCCATGTTATGAAATAGCAGTGAGAGGGAAAGTGAAATTACAGCACATCATCTATTATAATGTACAACCATCAAGATGAATCAAAGTGAAAGCACACAATGAATGGAAAGCACATTAATCTGAACATTAGTATAACAGAATACAATACTTGCCATTCAACCAGTGTAATTATTGCTATACTTCACAGAATTGACTTGAGAGATATGAAGCAAAATTAGGGAAAAAAAGGGGGGAAGAAGGGAGCATGATGGTGCAGTGCCTTTAAGAGGAACCCACTGTTATTGTTGCTTTCTATCGTTATTTGCAAGACCCAGGAATGCTTGTCCTGAAATTACATTTGAAATTTAATGATATGAGAGTTTATTTTAATGATATGATATGAGAGTTTGCTTTGTGGATAAAATATCAGGTTAGAACAGTGGTAGCTAACCTTTTTGAGCTCCTGTGCCAAAAAATTGTGCGCATGCTTGCGCACTCGTGCTCATGTGCCAGCACCCAGAAGGCAATGGGCGGCCCTCCCCATGCCCCCTTACTTGCACTGTGCCTCCCAGTTGATTTTTGGCCCATTTGAGGCCTTTTTTGGCCTGCAAAAGCTGCAGAAGCTATCCTCAAGCCTCTGGGAGGCCGAAAAAGGCCTCAAACAGGCTGAAAATCAGCTGGGAGGCACGTGTATGCACAGTGAGGTAAGTTTGCCTGCGGCTGGCATGCCGGCACAAATGGCTCTGTGTGCCACTTGTGACATGCGTGCCATAGGTTTGCCATCACAGGGTTAGAAACTAGAAATTATGAGTTCCAATGTTGCCTTAGGCATGAAGGAAACTGGATGACTTTGGTCCAGTCACTCTCTCTCAGCCATAGGAAGAAGGCAAAGGCAAACCATTTCTGAAACCCTGTCAAAAAAACCCCGACAGGGCCTTTGTCTTTGCAACTGTCAGGAGTCAACGCTGACATTAAGGGACATTTTTTTAATGATATAGGGGAAGTTATTTAAACCTTTGATGTGTGTTTAAGTTATTTTTACTGAATTCTTGTCCATCAGTGCTAGTATCCAGTAACATTTTCAATTAACAATTATATTATAACAGTTATCTGTGTTATAAGACTGTTAATAAAATAGGAGAATCTGCCCATTGTAATTTTCCACCACAGCAATCTTTTTCATGCATCAGTCTCTCAGCTAAACAAGCGTGTAGACCATTTTTGTCTCAGAAAATGGCAACACCTCTGGAGAATATGAGGACAATAGCAATAACATTTAGACTTATATACCACTTATCAATGTTTTTACAGCCCTCTCTATGTGGTTTACAGAGTCAACATATTTCTTCCAACAATCTGGGTCCTCATTTTACCCACCTCAGAGGGATAGAAGGCTGAGTCAACCTTCAGACTGGAAAATTCAAAATACCATTGTGCCAATGCAGCTCAGATATAGGCTAAACCAGGGAATCAAAAATGGAGCTCTTCTGCACCGCTGCCAAGAAAATATGTCGATATGTCCATGAAGTTACCAGGAATTGAGCTGTACATGAAGGAGACTATATAGATAGGTTCAACTTTATACTTCATTAACTCAATGTCTTTCATAAGGGAATGCAGCTCATACACCGAAATAATACATAAAAGAGAGAGCCTAAATTTAAAATTGTCCCTGTGAAAAGGTATAACTATAGGAAACCACATTAAAAATGAACAAGGTCAGGATACTTGTGGTGTCTTTCTCTATAAAGAATGAATCACTGAAATTAAGTGAATGTAAAATAAAATATTCCATTTACAAAATTAGTGGAGACCCTCCTTGGCATATGTCAGCCAATCCCTTGTCCCAACTCAAAAAGCTCAAATAGAAACATACAGATAGTCCCTCTGTACCTCTTGCAGAAATAGGAAAAAAAGAAGACCATTCTTCTTTAGGATACAGTAGGAACAAGCTACATAAAGAAAAGAAAAAGAAAAGAGGTTTTCGTGGGTATTTGTATGTGGATCTTTGGTTATTCGGGTTTTCTCCCATGTAAAATTGGAAGTATCTAAGCGATGTTTTGATGAAGTCTCATTCATCATCTTCAGGCTTGTTTCTTCGGCTCTGTGCTTCTCAGAGTAATGTGAGCAGAGTATGTTGAGCTTGCAGCTGCTTCTTCCTTTTAACTGCTAGTGGGGGTGTGACTTGATTGGGTGGGGCTTGGCTGTGTTCTGATTGGTGGGGGTGTGTTCTCATTGGTTAGGGTTTGGCTGTGTTCTGATTGTAGGGGGTTGGCTGTGTTCTGATTGGTTGGGGGTGGTTTGTTTCTGTTCAGGTGGGGGCTTGGTTGTGCTCAGGTGAGTCTTAGTTGCTGGGGGATTTGAGCTGGTGGGCTGTGATCCTGTTGTTTGGCTTTGCATTCGTGGTCGTGCCACATCTTCATGGTGGGTGTCAGTTCGCTTCTTGTATGGGTCGAAGGGGTTTGAAGCGGGTTGTGATGCAGCTGCGGTACGGCTTCTGGTCCGTGGTCATGTCCTCATCTTCTGTGTGGGTGTGAGTCTTTTTTCTATGTGGAAGTGTGGTGGCAGCATCTTGTGTGGCCCTCGTGGGTGTGGGTCTGGTGTCATTCTTCATGTTAGGTATTCATTTATTAATGAGGGAAGGTTTCCAAATGGTTGGTAGCGGGAGGTATCATCTCGTTTATTCATGCTGTGTGGGCGTTTTCTATCTCTATGGCTTCTCTGATTATTTTGTTGTTGAAGTGTTTGGTTTTGGTGATAGTTCTGGTATTTTTAAAGTCAATTTCATGTCTCTGTGGCTTTGAGGTGTTGGACAGGAAGAGGTCAGTTCTTCTTTTTTGACTGACTTTTTGACTTTCTTTTTCTTGTGTTTCTTCAATGCGTGCACTTATTCTTCTGTTAGTTTGTCCGATGTATGTGGTGGGACATGTGATAGTCGTCCTTTTACTCAGAGCCAAGCTGCACTAAAAGCCTCCAATACAGGAACACAATGTTGCCAGCCAATCAAGACAAAAAAGCCACAAGACAGAAGAAATTAGAAACACCAATCAAGCAGAACACAGCAAACTCCAAGACCAATAAACACAGACCAAGACTCTCAATTAATCAGGATGAAGGAAAAACCATTCTGGCTCAACAGTAGGGTAGCCTCAAATTTAAAACTGAAACGGCTGTGATAGCCTGACTCACAGACGAACTCAATACAGAAGCCTGATGACAGAAAACTAAACAGCCAAAATGAAGCTATTGACAATTGAAAAACAACATGCTCACAACTGAGGAAAAAGTAGCTAAAAACAGACAAAGGCTTCATGCAAAAAGGCAATGAAGACTGACCATGCTCAGAATGTCACTTATCTATTGCTGGATGCCTCTAGAGGGATGAAAATAAAATCTTGCTGGCAAATGAAACAATGAAGGAAAGCAATATACACCAAAATGTTGTGTTGAAGACATCTTTCCCAGGGGTGGGCTTCAAATATTTTAGCAAAGGGTTATCTGCCCAGTTGCTGGGAGGGCATGGCCATGGTGGGCGTGGCCTAGCTGGCCTCCTGCACCGGGGGCTTATTTTTGCCCTCCCCAGGCTCCGGAAGCTTTCTTTGAGCCTCTGGGTGGGTGAAAACAGCTTCTCTGGGCTCCAGAAGCTCTCTGGAAGCCAGGAACAGGCCCATTTCTGGTCTTCCTGAACTTTTTCACCCTCTCTGAGCCTCCGCATGCACCCTGCACTTACCTGCATCCAAAACAGGTCACATGGGGACTCCTGGGAGGAACGGGATGGGGTGGGTGGGGCCAGCCCGAAGTGGAATTTGGGGGTTCTCCAAACTGCACAGAATCTTAGCTAGGGGCTCTCCTGAACCCCTGCGAACCCCCAGCAGCCACCCCTGATCATTCCCTCCCAAATCCTGCTATGTCACCTCATTGTGGTATGTATGTGTGTTCCCAGGAGAAATGAGTGAAGAATGCCAGGAATGTATGCCTACAGCGTCTAATCACAACAGGATCTCCCAAGATCTGAAGGTCATTCCAGCTTCCCAGCTAAAGCAAGTAGGCAATTTCATAGGGGCATCAGTCACATAAGAAGACACTGAAGGTCAGTTTAGTGAGAATGGGAAAAGGAATCTCTTCATACCCAGCAGAAGGCAGCAGTGGTAAACAAGTCCAAAATTTTATGAAGAAAATAACAGGGATATAAAATACAAAATGACTGATATAGTGCCAGATAATGGCCAACTCAGGTCAGATAGCACTCAGTGTATGATTGAGGAATAACTGTGGATCTTCCAGAATACTGATGGGGTGCACAACATTGCCTGTCTTAAACCTTTGGGATGTCTAGCTGCTAATGTTACCAGGCAGAAAAATGAAATGCTGAGGCTGCAAAGACAGAATTTCAGTGGGAACATGGAACATAATAAGCTTGAATGTGGGAAAGCTCAACGCTGTGGAAAATGGATTGACAAAACATTGACATCTTATGCATCATTGAATTGAGATGGGCTGAAATTGGACAATTTTCTATCAAAAGATCACTATTTGCTATTCAGGATATGAGAAACAAAGAAAGAACAACAGTGCTTTCATAGTTAGGAAGGATATAGCAAGATCAGTACCTGGCTGCAATATAATCAATGACTGAATAATATAAATTAGACTTCATGGACAATCCTTTAATGTGACTATCACCGAAGTTTCTTCTCTTACCACTGATGCAGAAGGGAAGGTGATGAGTTTTATTATCAAGTTTAATTTGAAATTGACAGAACATGTAGCAAGAAGTACGGCTTGTAACGGAAACCCAAATACCAAAGTAGGAATTATCGGAAAAAAATGTTGCTGGAATGCATAGCCTAGGAAATCAAAATGAAGCAGAATAATTTATCAGTTTCTGCCAATCTTCATTGTTAACATGGTCTTCAAGCAACTGAAATGACATTTTTATACATGGACATCACCAGATGGAGAACACAGAAATAAAACTGACTATATTATTGGTAGGAGACTCAGCTGCAACAGCAAAAACTAGACCACGGGTGACTGAATTACAAATTGCTCATATGCTAGTACCAAGTTAAGGTAAAGTGGAAGAAATATACAATCAGTTTCCAGCATATGATCTTGAGCATATACTAATCATTTTCAAGGACAGCTTCAGTTTTAAAGTTCTGAATCTCATTGACTGAAAATTAGAGAAAATGTAGAATGAACTTAAATAAGTTCAAGGACCAACTCTTTTCATATTCTACATAAATGACTTCTGTGATCATATCAAGAGCAACTGCATTCTCTTCGCTGATGATGTAAAACTATTCAACACTGCTACCCTTTAAAAAGACCTTGACTAGCTATCAGAATGGTCAAACAAATGGCAAATGCTCTATCCTACATATTGGCAAAAAAAATCAGAAAATAAAATACAGGCTGAATAGTCAAGACCTTGTTGATGATCCAAACTCTGTCAAGGATCTTGGAGTACTCATCTCAAATGACCTAAGTGCTAGAGCCCACTGTAACTACATAGCCAAAAAGGCGTAAAGAGTTGTTAACCAAATCTTACATAGCTTTTTCTCTGGTAATATTACACTAATAACAAGAGCATACAAAACATTTGCTAAACCAATACTCGATTACAGCTCATCAGTCTGGAACCCACATTACGTATCTNCAGTCTGGAACCCACATTACGTATCTGATATTAACACAGTTGAGAAAGTCCAGAAATATTTCACAAGAAGAGTTCTTTACTCCTCTACTCATTGCAGAATACCTTATGACACCAGACTCAAAATTCTAGACCTAGAAAACCTAGAACTACACTACTTTCAGTCCGATCTAAGTAGAGTATATAAAATCATACAATGTCCTACCTATCAATGAATACTTCAGCTTTTAACATAACAACACAAGAGCATACAATAGATACAAACTCAAGGTTGATCACACCAAACTTGATTACAGGAAATACGACTTCAGCAACAGAGTGGTCAATGTCTGGAATACTCGACCTGACTCTGCAGTTTCTTCCCCAAACCCCAAAAACTTTAACCTTAGACTATTGACCTCACCCCTTTGCTAAGAGGTCTGTAGGGGGCGTGCATAAGCGCACCAACGTGCCTACCGCCCCTGTCCTATTGTTTCTTTTATGTATCTATGTATTCATAACTATGTTTTTACTTATCTTGTAAGCAATTGATAAACCAAATAAAATAAATAAAAAAATATTTTTTTTTTCTTTGCTACATGCTTGCCTTTAGAATGCAACTATTGCTCAATAATATGGAGGAAGAGGTTCCCACCCTAAAGCAATGATGCAACTGGCTTATGAATCAACAAAAAAATAATGTTTATATAGCTGTTTATCCAGCTATAACTTCAGTAGCTACAGATAACAACAAGATCCAGTTTTCGGTAATCTGAAATTATCCATTATATTGTCCATTATATTGTATCATGGATTTTGTTCATAAATGATTTCTTGAGGCACTTTTTAGTTTTCTTGATATCTTTTCAAGTTCTTAAATCATACCAACTCTTTTTTGTCTGTAACTACTAGGCCAATCCCATTATTGTTTCAGCTGGACTTCAGTTATCATCCAGAATTGCTGTTAAAATAAGGGTGGAACTTCAGAAAGGTTCCAAACCATTCTTTAGATTTCAACTAACTTTACCTGGACTTGCCAGCCTTGAACTGAGCAACTTTTTAATCTTCTCAGAACAGATTCCTTATTCCTAAGTGTTATCTTAAGTGAAGAAATGCCATGACATTATTACTGTATTCAACTTATTTGTACTTCTAAACTATGTCAAATTAGTAAAAAAAGTCAAGCAATGAGAAAATGTCAGTGGGAAATCACTAATTAATTATCTATAATTCTCAATAGCACTCAAAGATTATTTGTTAGTAATACTTAAGAAATGAAAAATAAATTATTTTACAAAAGAAGAACATTATTAAATTAAAAGTATAATTATTAAATACAACCATTGTAATGGAGAATATTCATCGCATTAATGCTTTTGTTTTGTCAGTTCATAAATAATTGAAATGGTGATTTAAAAAATGTGCAAAAATCTTCTAGGTTTCAGAATGTTATGAGTTGTTCAAAAGACCATGAAAAATTACACAATTTTACCTTACCCACCTGGGATACTTCTATAGCTGATGCCATGCACCAAAGGATTGTGTGCGGTATTCAAGTACTAGTATTTTCATGGGATAGTTGAAAAAAAGTTCTATATTTTGAGCAATGATTGTTGTTTATGTGTTGAAGAGCAAAGTTGATGTAAAATGTCATCCTATACCAAACTTGGCATTTTGGACGAGAATATATGATTGGATTTCAGATCTCATCGATATTTTCCTTGGAGTTGAAGATGAGGATTAAAAGAATTACACAGAATTACAAAATTAACCTTGGCCAATCCAATCTGTAATGCACATTTAATACATGTGCATTAATAGAAGTTGAAGCATGTACAAAATGATCTAGTACTTTAAAATGGGTTTATGACAATTCACAACAGTCAACTCATGATGGCCAACTTATCACGGCCAACTCACTGTGTTGGTTAAGACAACTCGCCATGGTCAATCAGTTGTGGGACAATTCTCCGTGGGGCAAGAGTTACACTAATATCAAAGAAATGATGGAGTAGAATAATTTAAAAAAGGATGGAAAATGAGGGACAAAATTAAATATGACAAAAATTAAAATTATTTTTGTTTATTTTAAATAAATAAACAATACTTAAAATTATTTAATATTTTAAATTGTGGCATGACAAATTGTCCTCTGGCAAGTTAGTTGTGGCACAGTTGTCCTGCAGTAAGTTGACCATGGTTCATTGGCCATGGTCAGTTGGCTGTAGCAAGTTTTCTCATTCCACTTTAAAACCAGTATTTCAGTGAACAGAAAGACACAATATTAAGGTTCCCACTAGATCCCACATCTTAGACTTTAATTGATCTGGGATAGTGACAAAATGAGGGAGAAAGAAAAACTAAGGGACAGAAATTTTTTCTCCTCTCAGTTTTTATTTTTGCAAAGAAAGATTTATCTCTCTTTAATTTTACTCTGAGGAGAGGTATAGTCTCTGAAACTTTTTCCACCTCTACTCACGTGTGAATCACAACCTTTGGGAGACAATCATTCCAAGGTCTTTCCAATCTGCGTTGCAAATAAACTGCATGACTAAAAAGCAAAAATGAGGCTCTAGAACCTATCACTGCTTAGGTAATTACAACGTTTGTGATTTGCTGAACTGTAAAGATATTTTTACACTTTAAAAAGATATTTCATAGAGATAAGGGTTTCTCCTCTGAAGTCTGGTACAAAAAGTCCCCATTCTTTCAATACTGGGTAAAAAGAAGGGTTTTTTTTGATAATGCAATATTTATGAATGCATATTTTTATTTTCATTTCCATGGCTTTTCTTAGTTCATGGAAGACATACTTTCTCAATTCAAAAACAATTCAAGGTAAAATCATTATTGTGACTGGATGTACAGTGTGTGAAAATTTCTAGGGACTAATAGAGGCAGACATGACAGAGAAGGTATGCTTCTCTAAAACGTTGTTCCTTAAAAAATGTCATTGTTTTGTTGATGGAACCCAGAGCATGCCCAATAAGCGTGATCATACCAAAAGGGCCACAGGAGACAGGCAATTTCTCAAATGACTCGTCCCTATGCCATGTAGGGATTTATTGATTATAGTTATAAATTCAATAGCTGTTTGAGTTGAATCCAGAACCATCATGGTAATCAGTGAAGGTAACAATGCGGAGTGAAGCTTAAAATACATGCTGAAATTTAAGCCCATGTCACACTGCACCAACGGATGGAAGGAGGATGTAAAACGGAGAGAAAAACTTGCCATCCATTGGTTAACGCAATGCATCCATTCTGTACTCACTGCGTCCATTTTTCTTCCTCTCTATGCGTCCAGCATCCGTCGACTGAGGTTCCATCCGCTCAAAAAGTTTTGAGCTGCTCAAAACCTTCCAAAACTTATTGAGCGGAGAAATGTAATCCAACGCGTCCGTTTCTGCATCCGCAGTTTGCATTACGGGGAACATTCCGTTTCTGCAATCCGTTGGCATCCATTATGTGTCCGCTTACATCGCTAAGGCATCCGCTGCACATCGCGCAACTCAAATGCGCTCCAGCAGAAAACGGACACAGGGAGGAAGCAAAACGATGCGAAACGGACACGCAGCGTTAGTAGCATGGACGGAGAAAGGATGAAAGCGGATGCAGCTCGCAAAAGAAAGCATTTTAAAAAAGGAAAAAAAACATTCGTGGGAGGGACCTATCTCGGATATTAAGGATGTCTAGAGGATGTCTAGAGGATGGCAAAAGGACACATAGTGGAAAGGCGTCAACTCGCCACTCATAATAAGACAGCAACCGGGATCGTATTTGCCCTGATGAAGGCCTTGCCGATAGCCAGACACCGGCCCTGCGGAAGACGATGCCGGCCATATATTTAGTCTATAAAAAAGGGGGAAAGCAAACTCACCTGGATCTCACTTTCAGACCAGCAGCCCTGGTTACAGACCACCTGCAGCCTCTCAGTCTGGCTCTTGCTCTTCCACAGCATCCAGTCATGCCACCATCATCGTACACAGTCCTCTTTGGTAGCCACTATTCATTTCTGAACAGTGTGAGGCCATCTTACAGGCTCTTTCAACTGTTTCTAACGGGAAGAAAAAAGGAGGCGGCCAAGAAGTGTCTGGGTCCGAAGATGATCGGAGAAGAGCAGGAGTGTACAAACAAGCTTGCATGTGTGGGCTGTACAACAAGCTGATGGTGGAGCTTGAGGAACGAAGACCCTCGTGCGGTATTCCAGAACTTCATGAGGATGCCTCCAGCCATGTTTGACGAACTGCTGCAAGCGGCTGACACCCAGGTTGACCAAGTAAACACCAACTTCCAGCACAGCCTGGACCCTGACTGAAGGGGATGGCACTGACTCTGCGCCACCTTGCCTCAGGGACCATCGTACAGGAGGCATGCAGTACGGCTGTGAGGCGGTGCCACACACACACCATTCAGCATTGTTCAGGAGATAAGTGTGGTTGCAGGCCAATACATAATAGAAGAGAAAGAATACCTGGAGGAGCTCCTCCAGTGCCCCTCACTGAAGAAGGATGGAAAAAGTTTGCAGGTAGCAGTGGTTTTCAGAAGTTGAATTTTTCCCCCACACTGTTGGAGCCATAGATGGAAGCCACGTGGCCTGCAAGCTCCAGTCAAGTTCGGGGTACCACTTAATTTCAACTACAAGGGCTTCTTTCAGCATCATCCTCTTTCACCATAGGCGATGCGGACTACAAGTTTTGAAATGGTACAGTCGATGCTTCAGGCCAAACGGGTCAGCTTCAAATAGCCCAGGTATACAACGCCAGTCTACCTCAAGGAGGGGCTGGAATGCAACCTCATCATGGGCTTCCCAGATCCAGACCCCCTGCCCAATGGACACGCAAGATGTGCCCTACTTCTTCGTGGCGGGATACGCCTTCTCCCTTCAGAACCTACCCTGAAGCCCCACACTTCCAGATGGCCTCACCTGTTGAGAGAGGAATCTTCAACTACAGGCTGTCCAGCGGCAAGGCGGGTGTGCGGAGAACGCCTTTGGCATCTGGCCAAACAAGGTTCCGGTACTTCTCACCACCAGGCAGCATCGCCCAGAGACCGTGAGAGGATCGTTTGGAAGCTTGCTGCATCCTGCACAAGTCTCATGCGCACCTGCTACCCGGCCTCTTGCCGAACAGGCTGCATGGACCTCAACAAGGCAATGGGGACATGGACCCTGGGGAATGGAGACAAGGGCGAAACCTGATAGGACACTGAGGATGTTGGCACAGGCGCCCAACAGAGCCTCCACGTGAAGGGAAGAAGGCCAGCGCAAGCTCCTGAAACACTGGTGCAACATTCCCAAGCATAGGAGCCTCGCGCAAGTTGCAAGACAGGATGATTAGATGATTAACGGATTGCTTCTTCAAGCCTGTCTCATCACACTGATGAGATTGTGCCATGTATGTTGGGTGGGCCTTACAATGACAGGGCATTTAATAAAGAGTTGCTGTTTATGGTTCAAAAATGTGTAATCAATGCTTCATTGTTATTTGGATAATAAGGGCCATAGGGTGTGGCCACCTGGGCAAGGGTGGACCATACAAAGTCCCACTATGCTGCGCTGGAGGCTTTATCTATCCCACAGCTATTACCCATCCCCAAAAGCGTATCCTGCCCATCCCACTCTATCTTAATCCCATCCCACAAGCATGCAAAGGCTTTAAAACCATTTCTAAAATTTCCACCAAGACTTTATTTAATAAAATAAATGAAGCAAGTGTGTGAAGCAAAGATAATCTTTATTAATAACAAGCTGTAAAGAAAAATGACCCAAGTCAAAAGTGTCCAAATAAACAGTCCAAC
>BHFT01073044.1:0-17982 GCA_004320025.1 Laticauda laticaudata
TCCAACAGATGGCAAGCTTTTTTGTCCGTTTTACATCCTCTTTGCATCCGTTGGTTCAGTGTGACAGGGGCTTTAGGAAAGCTGTGGTTCAGAATGGCTTATTAAGGATGCTATGAATAGCAAGAAGGGTTTCTTTAGAAATATTCAAATAAAAGAAAAGAAATTGATCACTACAGTAATCCGTGACTTACAAGTGGTCACTTCGTGACACCCCACCCTGCAGTCATGTAACTGCATTTTGGGTGCTTGGCAACTGGTCTGTATTTATGACTGTTTGCAGCAGCCTGTTGTCACGTGGCCATGGCTTATGGCATTCTTTTGCCAGAAACAGCTGTTTACTTCCATTTTCCAGCAAATAATGCCCATTGTAGTCACTGGATTGAGTTAATGACTGCTCTGTTCACTTAATGACAGCCGTGTTTGCTTTACAACCACCCACATTTACTTTATGCACCACAAAAAAGTTAGTCAACTTGGGTGTAGTCAAGTGATGATTTGCTTAATGTCTGACATGGCTTATGACTGTTATTGTGAACCCAATTATGGTCGTACATTGAGGAATATCTGTAATATCAGCTAATGCAGTTAGTCCTTGACTTACAACCATAATGGTGTCTAGAACTTTTGTCATATGTCATGATGGCTATAATTTGAGGCCCACAGGCTGGATGTGTCATGCACAGGCCACGCCCACCCCAGCTCCATGATGGGAAAAACTATTGCAAAAGTCATGTGACGGCAACATGATGCAGCAAATTCGACACCTGCATACTAAGATAAGGTTACATTCCTTTTAGATTCTATATTTTGCCTATTAGAATTAGGTTGGAATATATTCCAGCATAACATATTTTTGAGTTCATGACATGGGAAACCTCATACATGTGGCTACTCAAAAAGGATTTTTTTTTAAAAAAATCTGGGAATAACTTGATAGCTCCATAAATTTTTTAGAACAGGACCTTTGCAGTACCTTTGCTTTGGTGGCCATGCTCACCATATTGATTCCCCTAGGCAGTTTCCTTAACAACTGCTGATTTTTCAGAAAGGCTTATCTTTAATTCAGGACACCGGGCTGCTTTATTTGGTTCATTCCCTCTGGCCTTTACGAATGTATTGTTATAAACACAGTTAATTCTCCAGCACTGCACCATATGTGAGAGATGCCATTTTACGCCAGGCAGGTATAAAATAAAATGAATCATGACAAATAGCAAACCTGAGGGGAAGGAAGGAAGGAAAGAAGGAAGAAAGGAAGATGAGTTGGAAGAAGAAGGTATGGTTGAGCAAATGTGCAGGAAAGCTCTTGCCTGCTTTATCTGAAGTAGGGGAAGAAAGAAAAATTCATTTCTTCAAGGGTGACCAAAAGCAAAAGTTTTGTGGGTTTTGGACTTTTTTTTTTGCCTCCAGCAGCAGAAAAACAAGATAATTGCTTTGTATGAACAACCTCAGCAATTGTTTCTTTTGATCTGTTTTTAAAGTTATAAAATGTTTTAAAAGATACAAAAAATATTTTCTCTTTTCATCTTGGCTACCACTTGGAATTGATATATATCCTCATTTAAATAATCATTTTTTCAAACATTAATTCTCTCAAAAATTTTAAACAATTGAATGTTGTTTAGAAGATCTTATCATTGCTTCTGGAATCATACCTTTGGAGTCTCTGATTTGGTTGAAGACAAATATAAAGCAATCAGCTACCTTCTTAAGTTCACCTGTACTTTTGGCTCCTCCCCAGATGAAGAATTTTGTTTCTTACTCTTCAGATTGATAGGAATGTATATCAGTGGTAATATGGAATGCCAAGTAGTCATATTTTGCGTATATGCATGTCTCTCTGTATGTGATATCTTTGTTTACCATGATGAAAAATTTTTGAAAGAATGAATTCATCCCAGTGTTGGTCTCAGAACATAGTTCAGATAAAGCTTTATGTTTATTTCTCAGAATTCTCACATATTTTGTCTCAAAATACCACAAAACCAGGAAAAGATATACCAATAACCAAGTGATAATTAGGAAAATACTGAAAATCCCTTATTACTGGAGATTTCCCCAATCTAATGAATTTTAGATGTGTT
Organism: Laticauda laticaudata; assembly: GCA_004320025.1. Lineage (NCBI taxonomy): Eukaryota > Metazoa > Chordata > Lepidosauria > Squamata > Elapidae > Laticauda > Laticauda laticaudata. Next base: position 2,085 of record BHFT01073044.1, read on the forward strand.
GGAAAAGCTGCTGCCTTCCCAAATTATCTCTTGAAATTAAAGTTGTATTTTTCTAACATCTTCAATTTCCAGCAAGTACCAGGAGAGAAACAAGGTTGGACCAGGCTGACATGAAACATAATTATGCACAATATTTTTATTACTAATGTGAACTTTTCAGAGGTATAGAAATAACTCCAAGTGTGAATAAGTAGGACTGCATCAATTGTTGTAAGAATCTGTCAGCTTCCTGAGTAGACCAGATAGGAACATAACAAGATGAGAGAATTCTATTTTATTGTAAGGCTACATTAGCAGAATTTTCCAAGTCAGAAATCTCTCACCATTCCTCACTAAGCAGCATCTCTGCCCCTTATCTCTCAAGGTCACTCCCACATAACATTACAGAATCTGATCACAGTTACTGTTACCTTCTTTGTATTTATCTAATTTATATGTGAGACAAGGGCATGAAAAATTGCATTTTATTTCTAAGTGTCGGATTCATAGAGGTTTAAACTTTAATAAACCAGGGATTTATTTTTTATGGGTATGCATGCTCTGGATTGGTTGGTAAATAAATTAGTTTTGTTCAGTCTCTGTTAGCACAGAAAAAGATAAGATGGGCAAAAAGATTTATCTAGCCCTCTCTGGAGTTGTTGTTGGGCAAATTGAACATGAATGTGGAAGACATGGTGCTATTTACATTTGTAGAGCTGGATTGCTTTAATCCAGTTGACCATGCTTCTATATGTCCTGAATTTTAAAATAACATTGCCCTTTTTACTCTTAATTGTTGCTATCCTTACATGCTTTCCTCTGTATCACTTAGGAGGGATGTGTGTGTGCCCCTTTGTCCTTTTCTTTTTCTTCTTTGAAAATGAACCTGCCATTGGTGCAGTGGAGACTACATAATGAAAAGAATTTCTAATTCGAATGATGCATCATCTTCCTATTAAATTGTAATTCTTCACTCCACACCTTATTCTGAAAAGTTATCTAAATGATGTATAAAATTATGGAGTTGCTTCTTTTTTTAGGCTTGTCATTATTCTATGTTTCGTGCCTCTTCTGCTTAAAATGCAGTAAACAATTAAGAGAGATTGACAGAGTCAAGTCAGTTCTTAGATTGCCATAGTAACATTCTTGACATCAGAGGAGAAATGTGTGCAGAATTCTAAAGTGTGCATATGGTTCTCCAAGAGACAGACATTTAGTGCCTGAATGTCTCATCTCAGTCCTCATTACCATTACTTCTCAAATCAAACTGCTAGAAACAGTATCAGAACTGAAGGTCGGCTGATTAAGATTTCTGCACTAAAATTGTTGCACTGACCTGGCTCATTCATAACTAGCAGTTCCAACTGCCCTATCTCAAGAATATTCATAAGAGATATAAAGATTGAACCTTGGACCTTATGCATGCAAATAAGGCATAAACGGAAACTGTTGGCTATACGGAAACGGAAACTGTTGGCCACACATTCTGGTGGCAATGAGAGTACACTCTGCCATAGACTGGAATTACCTTTAACACCATACTGATAATGCAAAGTGGGCATAAGCAGAATTTGGGGCAAGAAGAATCATGTTTTTTGGAATAAAGTTTGTGGAATGTCTTTGTTTTCCCCCCAAATATGTTTGCTACAGGAGTTCATTTACTTTCCACAAATATTCTTATAGATTTAACAAATACATTAAATAACTAAGGAGATATCATCCATTTTTTCTTATCTCTATGCTCTATGTTCAATTGTTTACTAAGCATTCACTTTATTTTCTTCTGTTTTGCTTTTCGGGATATGCAAAACATGTTGTGCATAAACCATTTTCTGCAGAGAACATTGTTCTTCATAGATGAATGTTCAAACTGAAACACGCAGGTTTCATTCAGAAATGTTTTGGGATAGGGAATAGGAAAAAGCCATGTGTATTAGGAGTGGCAAGTAGAAGCTAATGAAAGAAAGACACTGGGAGAAATGAGGGAGAGGGGAGAAGGCTATTTGAATACTGGTATATCACACTTATAGCCTTAAATTTGCTGCTGCTACAACTACTACTGTCCTTGCTCCAAGTGCAACATATCTAGCTGGCCTGTACTCCCCTGTCCCATCGACCTTTCTAGCAACTGCCTTTTCCTACCTCCTTTTAGCTGTCGCCACCAATATTTATATATCAAACTGATTTTTCCAACTGTAAGTTAACCATCCATTTCAGTAAAGCCACAGTTTACTGATGTAAATGACTTAAGTATATTATATACCCCAAATCTGAAGCATATTACTTTATGAAGAGCTATTGCCTATTACTATTTTTCTATACTTTGCAAATGTTGTTTAATCCAAAAAGGAATATTGTGATTGATACGCATGTCTATGTTCTAGGCTTATTTTAGAACTAATTTATCATTCTTCATTTCAAAATATCAAGAAACTGTGCCATTATTTTTTGTCACCTGTTTTTAGAAATGTCTCTAAAAACTGATAGATTTATCTTAGGCAGGCTAGATTGAAAAAAATAACAAGTCCACAGTAACTGAAGAACATCTAATAAGGAATTTGAAGAACTAAGATGACTTAGTGAATTCGTTCCACTGATTGTAGTGTATCAAAAGTGGGTCCTATAAATGCTGAATTCAGGTTTCATTTCTTGCACCTCATTCTGGCTGCAGCATGCAAAATGCTGAATGCCCCCTTCTCTTTGAGTGGGCAGCCAACTGTCTTTTGCTGTGCTGATGGTCAGATCTGATTCCCAGTTTTTCCCATGAGTGAGAATCAATTCTCCAAAAGTCACAGAAAAAGCATCATGGAATGTGTGTTCCCAAGAGTTTCAATTCTGTCTTAGACTCCTGATATAGAAGTCTTGATATATGTTTTCAAATGAAATGTTCTCTCAGGCAGACAAAAAAGATCACATGTCACTGGGGCATTGATAGGGCTGATGCAAGATTTTTATTGTTTCACTTGGCTGTTCTGAGAGTTGTATCCTAGCATCTTTTTGTAATATTACAAAAGCACCTCACAGATAATGAACATCTTTACAAAAAAGTTGCAGTACATCATTCTATACTTGTCTCATAGCACCTAATCCTAAATGCAATAGAATAGAATTCTTTATTGGCCAAGCGTGATTGGACACACAAGGATTGTCTATGATGCATATGCTCTCAGCATACATATAGACCAACACATCTAAAAAGTACTCTCATTCCTTCTGACTTGAGAGCTGTTATCTCCCCATCAACCAAACAAACTGAACACAAGTAATATCACTTTATGATAGTAAGTATTCTTTGTTTCAATTAAGTAACGGAAATATCCTTTTGAAATGATACAAAATAGGTATAGGAAAATGGCAGTCTTCCTATTAGCAATTCAACAATGCCTGCAGGACCCCTCTTCCCCACTTCTGTTACCAAAAAAGACATTAGAGAAAGTTTGGCATTAGAGCCTCACACAAAGGACTTTCCAAGAAGAAAAAAGGGGGGAATTATTAAAGGAGTAAGGCTCTTATGCCTTGTCTTTGTCTTCTATGGAATAAATTAGCTGGACAGCTGCAGATATATACATCATGAGAAATTCCAGCAGATGATTAAAAAAATGGATGGGATACCTGGCCACTTGTGATCTCTGATATGCGGAAGCCAGTTAAATATCATTATGTCTCCATTTTTCTGAACCTAGTATCTTATTTTTTTCTTATTACTTTTTCAGTAAAAAAAAGGGAGAAATTATCCCAAATACATCAACAAATTAAAAAGTGATCTTATGAGCTTTCATTATTGTATAATTAATCAAATAATTGTTAGATATATTATACTACAAGATCACCTGTAGTTGAATATTCTACTTGAAAATTATAAATATTTAATCCAAAATAAATAGTTTATATTGGCTGCTGATAAACCCTCCCTCTTTTGGCATGGTTACCATGATGATATTCATCTATTTGACCTGATACAGAATCAATTTATACACAAATGGTCACATATTTCTGCTTCAGTCTATTGATTTCTTACATTTGCCTAACTTTTGATATAATAAAGATTCATATTAGGGTATTTGCTATTTAAATTGTATGTAAATGTATTTAACTGTAGTAAATTTTGTGTATGTCTGCAGAGAAATAATATATTTATAATGACAGCTACTTAATTTTTTCTTTTGGTGAGAAAACTTACTGAAGGGAAGGTTTGAGAATACAATATTTGAAGGTATTTATTTTGCATTTTTTAGTAAAAATGTGTAGCTTTTTCTCCCATTACTTCATGAACACATTATCTGACATTTGTTAGGAAACTTAGAAAACAATTTTTCAACTGGTCTGTCTAAGAGAGAAGAGATTTATCTTAAAGAAATTTGTAGTTATGCAAAAAAAGGTGTACATTTTTTTTCATATTTGTTACTTGATTTTGCAATGCCAAGTCATGATGCACCTAGCCAGATCACATTTTACTAAATGATTCTTCATGATGAACCTCAACTGTTCTTGAGGGCACATAGAATGTTAATTTTCTAGGTGTTACAGGTATAATATGTTTTTCAAATTCATGTATTGATAGCTTTATGAAATTGGATATATCTGTTTATTGGATCAAGAAATGATGTTTGCTAGTTCCTCATATAATATTTCTACTCTGCTTCTTCCTAGCTATCATTAATCCAAAGCAGCCCAAAGAGACACCCAAAAGTTTCAGCTTTGACTATTCCTACTGGTCTCACACAACTGTAAGTAGATATGGGCACAGAGGAGGGAAGGTTGGCTCCGGGGTCCCTTTGGGTAGGCTTCAGAACTAAAACTTAGATTTTTAAAAAAATCTTTTCAATTCAACTCAATTAATTGGAAATAGTATGTAATTGTGGGATATCTGTGGCAGGTGTGGGCAGCCCTGCGAGGACTGAGTAGGCTGTATATGAGTAGCTCTTTCTCGGGATGAGAATCCTGCTTGAATCTTGGCAGAGAGAATATTCAGTTCCTGAGCTGAGCCTCTCATGGTTCTCCCTCCCACAGAGGTACCCCACACTTCTTACCTGGGACTGTGCCTGCTTAAGAAGCTGTGGTGGTGGAGTGTTTGGAATGCAATATTACAGGCTAACTCTGCCTACAGCCAGGAGTTCAAACCTGAACGCTCAAGGTTGACTCAGCTTTCCATCCGAGTTAGAACGGTGAAGACCCAGATTGTTGAGGGCAATATGCTGACTTTGTAAACTGCTCAGAGAGTGCTATAAAGCACTACAAAGCAGTATACAAGTCTAAATGCTATTGCTATTGTTATTGCTATTAATGACTACGATGATTGCTTCATAACTACAACTTGGAATTCCTGGATTGCAATTGTAAAGTAAAGCAGTCATTTGGGCACTTACATGCCATCTTGCTTATTAATCACTGTGCTCAACAACTGACATTCTGATCTCAGTTGTGGTAATTAAATGAGAACTATGTGTAACTGGATTTTTTGTGATTTATAGCACAACACATTTAAAAGTATAAATAGAGCAGGCGTGACAAACTCAATTTCATTGAGGGCTGCATCAGGGCTGTGGTTGATCTCGGGGGACCAGGTGGGTGTGGCCGACTGAGTGGGCATGGCCGACTGGGTGGGTGTGGCCGACTGGGTGGGTGTGGCTAGTTTGATGCCACTCCCCAAACTGCTGGCATGAATTGGGTAAACCAGGCCGAAGCCAGGCTGGCCTGATCGTTTCTCTTTGCATTGAGTAGACTGAGCTGAAGCCAGATTGGGCCAATCTTTCCTCTTTGTATTGGGTAGACCAGGCTAAAGCCATGCTGGCCCGATCTTTCTTCTTTGCATTGGGTAGACCAGGATGGCCCCACGGCCCAGATCCAACCACATTGTGGACTGGATCCAGCCTGCAGGCCTTGAGTTTGACACCCCTGAAATAGAGGAAGCAATTAAATCTTTTGAAAATTAGTACCTTTCAATTTGGCAAGTACTTTTTCCATCCTCTAAAGATAGTATACTAGAATAAATTAGAAGGTGGCTGAATACCCAAACTATTTTATAGGAATGTGAAGTAAAACAATTAAGCCTTGACTATGAAGTCCATCACAGCATTCCTACTAAGACCTAATTAGTAGTAATTTTATGTATTTATTTACTTATTTACTGACAGGATTTATATTGCTGTCTTAGAGTGTACAAATTTTCTAAGCAGTTCACAACAATTCATTAAAAATATACAACAGTACTCTTTACCTCTGGCACCAGACTGCCATCCTCACAGCTCAACCTTCATCCTAGCCCAATCCTTAGGAGAAGAGCCAGGACTTCATCGCCTCTGAAGGCTAAAAGGGTAGGGATAGAGGTCATGTCAAATGGTAATAATTAAGGGACAGGACTGGGAGAGCTCCCCTCATACACACAGTTATGGAGATTCTCACCCACCCAGGTCATGGTTGTTCCAAAGGTGCTTTTTTAAAAGACAACTGGACTTTCTGGTTTTTCTTTGAAGACGTTTCGCTTCTCATCCAAGAAGCTTCTTCATCTCTAACTGGGTTGTGGGGAATCCCTAATTGATTTTGCTTGTCTGAAGCCAGCTGGTAAAGAAGCTTATTTTGATCACATGACCATAAGTTGTTGCAACAGGCATAAATGCAAGCTGATTTCCAAGCATCTGAATTGTGACCACATGACTGCAGAGTTGCTGCTATGGTCTTTTGAAGACAGTTTGTAAGACATTTTTTCCAGGGCCATTTTAACCATTGTTAAACGTACGATTGCAAGTCAGGTATTTAATGAATTTAGAATAGTCCCTCAAATACATACTTCTCTGTCAAAGAGTGGCATTATTGCCCTCCAAAGTGTTTGGATAGCAACAGTTATCTATCCCAGTCAGAATGGCCAATGATGAAGGTTTGTGAGGATTAGACTGAAAGTTCTGGAGGCTTCAAGATGACTATATTGTGCAGAGGGAGAAAATATTTTTTACTCTTTCTTTGTCTTCTCTTGAATCATTTCCAGTCTTTCTCAGTGATCTGTTTCTTTTTTCTGAGCAGCCTGAAGACATAAACTATGCTTCACAAAAACAAGTATACCTGGACATTGGAGAGGAAATGCTGCAGCATGCTTTTGAAGGTTATAATGTCTGCATTTTTGCCTATGGCCAGACTGGGGCTGGCAAGTCATATACAATGATGGGTAAACAAGAGAAGGACCAACAAGGCATAATTCCCCAGGTAAGCATGACAGTGGGAAATAGCTCAAAGTAAGAGACAAATCCAAGAAATTCGTATTTGGGATGGGAAGCCTGGGAAGCAGTTCTGTTAATGAGGACAATCAAGAAAGGGTAGAAGCATAAAATCCCATGACATTTTCAGGGAACAGAAAGGTGTGGCATGAATAGGATTGAACAACAATAGATGGAAAGGAAAGAAGAATTTATTACTGATTATCAAATATTCAAAGAAAGAGTAACAGTAGAACATGTAGAATTGATTTATTTGGTCTCAACTGAACAGTTTTGTCATAGTAAGGAGACCTCTGAATAGATCACTGGCTGCAATTGGCCACCAAAAGCATATGAATTCAACAACTTGTATGTTTGTAAAAAAACATATAGCTTAGAAAACAATAGAAATGTTTGAGTTGCAAGATGTAGCTGCTGGGAAATAGTTCCTTCTGCAATATCACTCCTGTTTAAAAAGATTGATTCAAGATTTAGTTGGAATTTACATTTTATGCAGATTGCTTTTTTCCAGTTAATAAGGAGCCTTTCCCCAAATATTATTTTGGGGAAAATACTATTTCTTTTTACAAATAGTTTGAAGATTTAAATGATGCAGATGATACTACTGTTACAGAATTGTAACTTTTTTTTCTTTCTCATACTATGCAGTTGTGTGAGGATCTCTTCTCTCGAATCAATGACACAACAAATGACAATATGTCCTACTCAGTGGAGGTACAGACAGCTATTTTTCAATGTTCAGTATCAGTATCAACATAGTTTTGAGCAGCAAAAGAAACTTTATGACGATGAGATTGCAGAAATATATTAAGTTGAAGAAAAATGTGCTCACCCAAAAAAGCTCTCTAATAATGTATTTTTGAATTCTGAGATTTGTTTCACAACAATTATTAAATAGTTTGTCTTTAATATTTATTGGGAGAGAGTCATTGATGCAATAATCATTCAGTAATATCATGAGAGGATGGGATCACAATTTTCACCATGTTTAATATTTTTCTATTGAAAGTATAATGTAAGATCACTGTGCATATTGGGAACTAAACACACTGACATGCTTTTCCAACCTTGGGAAGAAATTGTATAGGCAATACTTATTGGTTTGGTGATTTATTCTGAGGCAGGGATGAAAAGAAAGGACAAGAATAAGTAGATAGGATGAACAAGAGCTCCTGCTTGCAAGTCTTAAAGATCGTCAGGGCGGAATTTTTGTTCTTGGCTGAGGATGTCATATCAGTCTGTGCCAACATGATATTTAGCTGCCTCCTGTGCTTCTCTTGCTCTTATGTTTATTAAATGAATTTTGTCCTACAGGTGAGTTACATGGAAATTTACTGTGAACGTGTACGTGACCTCCTTAATCCCAAAAATAAAGGAAACCTGAGGGTCAGAGAGCACCCACTCCTTGGACCGTATGTTGAAGATCTCTCAAAATTAGCTGTTACTTCATATAATGACATTCAGGATTTAATGGACTCTGGGAATAAAGCAAGGTATTTCTATGAAATCATTCAGAATTATTTTTAGTCAAGTCCTTCACAAGAATTTCATTCTGATAACAATATCAAGAAGTGTTTTTTCAAAGAGAATATTTTGATAGTCCTGAGTCACAGAGCTAACTAGTGGTGGGATCCTGCCGGTTCAGACTGGTTCTCACCGGCAGTGCTCTAGAAGATAAGATTTAGAGGCTAAAATTTGGGGATTTTGAATGCTGCAGTTACACGCAAAGTGCACTTTAGGCAAAGCACGCACTCACAGAACCGGTTGTTAAACCGGTTGCAGCCCCACCACTGGAGCTAACCCTAACTTAAATAATTCAAAACAAGAAAGGGTATAGAGCATGGTCCCATGATTAGCCTTATGAAGATGTTGCCAGATGAATTGAAGACCAAGTTCTTTTGTGAGTCTTAGAAATTTAATACTTTACCCTAGTGGATATACAGATTAGCAGCAATTGCTCAAAAGCTAGAGCAAGAAATTGTGAATTGCATTGGGGTGAGGTAAAAAAAGGATGAGAAGCCAAGGATTCTAGTTCTAGAGATCTCTAAAGAAGTTACATCTTTATATAGATCTTGTAAGGATTATTTTTTTTAAAAAAAATGAAAATTAAATTCTTTTTTTTCTTCCAATTTTTCTTCCTATAAAATTTATTATATTTTTTGTTCATTTATGTACAAATGCTATAATTTACTGTGGCAGTTTTCCATGATAGTTTTGAATTCGGAGAAATGCAATAATACATCTGAAAGCTTCTAAACTGAGGAAAGATATTTTAAACATCTGTATACTATAAGTATTTGCTTGTTCTTATCAACTTTACTTTCCTGACAAGAAATGCAAATAAATTCCCTGATACTCTTCTTCAATAGGACAGTGGCAGCCACTAATATGAATGAAACCAGCAGCCGCTCGCATGCGGTTTTCAATATTATCTTCACCCAGAAGAGACATGATGCAGAGACAGACATCACCACTGAGAAGGTGAACTGAAAAATTAGTATGCATTGATATTCCGTCCGAGAGCACTCATGTGTGCAGTCTGATACCATCTCACTTGTAATTGCTATCAGCCACCACAAAGACTCTCAGCTCAGCTGTCAGTTGGACTAAATTGATACAATGAAGAGAGTGGTAAAAAGAATCAGTGCACAAGGAGCAAATGGAAGATAGATTTTTTTCCCCTTCAATTTTGGTCACATATTCATAGACAGTCTTTCTCTGCATTGAGAAAAGATAGGAGACTTCGAGGGAAAGTTTGGTGTAGGAGAAGCCAACGCTTTGAAATATAAAGAGAAAGAGCTTTGTGAGGCTTGATGTGATAGCAGCTAAGTGATAATAGATTAATACTGGAAACCAAATCTAAAGATAAAGATAAACCTCATTTTGGATGGGGTTGCATTGCCTCAGACAGATACTATGCACATTTTGGAGGTCCTCCTGAACTCATGGCTCCTGTTTAAAGAGGTGCTGTCCAGATTCTTGGAAGTATTATGGTTGTTAAGAATTTGGGTAGTTTTAATCCCAACACAACATCGATTGTCATCCAAACTATCATTTGAGTCTGTTCCACCATGTGAGTATCCAAGCATACTTGCTTCATTGCTGCTTTCTTACACATTGCCTTGAGTGTTTCTTGATTAAATTCAGTTTAGTAAGATCTGGGATGGCTGTTTTTTTAATTGCCTGGTTGCTAAAACATTCTGTTCATATTTTGTTTTTCCCAATGTTTAGACTTCCTTTAATAATATGAAATACTTCACCATGTCAAAATGTTAGAGAATAATCTGAGAGGCAGATTATTGTGTTGGATATAAAGCAATATTTAATCTGTTTGCTGATTTCAGGTCAGCAAAGTCAGCTTGGTGGATCTTGCAGGAAGTGAACGGGCTGACTCCACAGGAGCAAAAGGCACCAGACTTAAGGTAAAGAAAAAAAAAAGTGGACTAAGGGAGATATTTATATAAATATCTTTGCTGAAAAAGGATTAATTAGCACATTAAGTTTGAAAACTGAATGAGATTATTCTTTGAAAAGCTGTAGATTTATCTTGATAGAAAAACCTGTAGTACTATAAATCAGTACTATCAGAGCTCTGAATCAGTACTATCAGAGCTCTAAATCAGAGCTATATTGTGTAGCTCTTTCATATTTTCCTTCTTTAGTGTTGTTTGTTTGCCTTTTCTATGGTTAGGAAAATGAAAATGAAAGAAGTGCTCATAAAACAAGGGAAGGCTACGCATGACAAAATATTACATAGGATCATCCTTTCTATTATATAATTATGTGGATGAGGCAAGGGCTCTGCATGATGAAAGACTTGCCAGAAGTGTGAGAACGGCAAACCAACTGTGATATAATTCACTGTAACAGTTGTTATTTATCTAATGTTTATGTTGTCTGTATTTTCTGTATGGGACACAGTTCCCAAAACATGATTGGTTTGTCTCAGTCTTGCCCAACCCGATTCCTTCTGATGTGCTGGGAACCCAGTTTTTAGAATTCACAACCAGCAGTATTGGCTAGAAATTCTGGGAGTGCGGTCCAAAAATATCTGAAGGTTTTATGGTTATGGAAGACAGAACTCTTCAGTGACATCCTAGATTGGCATACATACATACATTCGTAGTAGGTCTTTAATCAGAAAGAATGGAAAAATTATCCACCAAGAGCTTTGAATAAATAAAGAGATATTTGAATGTGTGATATAATTCTAAATCCTGGTGGTTCTGGTAAGTGATACAGCACATTAAATATATTTTTATGCAAAATTTTTATCAAAATTCAATGCTCCACATTGATTGGATATTCTTACTTTCACAGGAAGGAGCAAATATCAATAAATCACTAACAACCTTAGGAAAAGTGATCTCTGCTCTCGCTGAGATGGTAAGACTTCTATTGAGATAAGTAGAGGAGAACATTTTATTACAATTAAAATACAAAAAAAAAATTCCCAATTCATTTCATAGATGCTTCAGTAAAAGTATTACTCAGCCATTTGATTTCTGGGGGGGAAAAACCATATTTAGTTTTGCTCCAAAAGTCAAAAGTCACTAATCTGCTAATGGAAAAGAAACCTTATTAACCTCCAGCTTCTGTGAAAGTCTAAAAATTAAAATAATCAAGGACTATTTTGAAGGTTACTTATCGCTGTCTTGACACTGATATATTAATTTCTATTTTTGACTATGGAGGAACATAACAACTATATGAATTCAGACCTACAGATTTGAATTGATATCTAAAGATGTGAATTCACAGATTTACTACTTTAGAAAGATTAAGACATTTCAAAGCACCTTGATATATATGCATGTGAATAAGGAAAATAAATTAATTATAAACATCTATTTACATTATAGATGTAGTATTATTGGTATTTATGCACATCTTATGTGTGAAGATGTTCTGCAGTATTAGGTGGATAAGAGACTGCAAGTTTTGTCCCTGCCATCAACCCTGTTTCCTTTGCTTTGTTCCCTAATTTTGCTATGTTAGGTGAAGATTTAAATGAGGAACCTGATATATTTGTGGAGAACCCTTCAGTTGGGCAGCAGTTGGGCTTCCACATGTCTAGATAATTATTTCCTTAGGCTTCATTCAGTGCTCCAGAATCAGGATGGACAGCAAATCCCTTTTAATTAGAGAGGAGCCCTTCATGCAAATAACACAAGAAGGTGTCTGATGAGAACACCCATCTTTCCATTCTGTGACAAACATCCAGCATGTCTACTGTCTCTCTCTGAATCATCTTTGTATTTTCTCTACTCTGCAAATGAGCAGGGAAGATATTATGGCATCACATCAATGTCAGATAAAAGGATATGTAGAAAATCAGGGGCTGAGCGAAGATATGGATTCTGGTTTCTTGATTCAATTGTATCTGCTTTTGACCTATTTCTCTAAAATGATAAAATGAACACTGTTTTTGGATTATGTTAAATGTTTTGCATTGGGAGGAGATACATAATTGTCACAGTTTAGTTTTCAGATCCAATTTATTAAAACCTGCTTTGGTAATATAAAATCATGAAATTTTAATTGGTATCTGCTTTATTTTCAGGATTCAGGACCAAATAAGGTAAATATCTGTGCTGGGAAAGTAATGATAGGCCTGAGTGAAGCTGTTTTGTCTGAAAATTGTCCATGTCCAAACATTTCACTTAAAGTGCTATGATTTTTTTTAAAGTTTGTGTATCACAATAAAGAAGGACATCACCTTGCAGATAGTTTCCCAATTGTTTTTAAAGACAGTCCCGTGTAGAACACATTATAATAATTTGGACAACTGTTATGGATGTGAACCTCTGTTGCAAAATATGCTGGTCCAAACGGGCTATAACCAACCACAGAATCAGAGTGCTTCTGGAACGTATCAGAATCAGAGTACTTCTGGACAAATTAGAACTGTCTCCTGCTAGGATTAAATCTAAGCTTTTTTCTACCCATCCAAATATTTGGTTAGGACTGTAGCCCTCTCTATGATAGTAATATAAAGTTGGATATCATCAATGTACTCAGTGATGATAACCTCATTGTCCTGTTGTAAGCAGTCACACTTACATACCAGTGAGTTTAATTGCAAGACTTTGGGTAATGCAATTCCAATCCCTAGAAGGTCGCCTGCAAAGGTTCCAAGTGGTCACAATGTACGTGGGAAAAGAAAAACCATAATCAGATCATAATTTAGAAATCCAAGAGTCCAAATATGGATTGTCACCCAGTCCAGGTTCTAAGGGGCAGAGTTTCTGTACTCTAAGGGTACAGAAGACAAACGCAGATATTTTAGTGATGTTTTAGTGATATTTTAGTTATTTTTGTAAATGGAGAATTGATGCTGGCAATAGTTCTGAAATAGTACATACCGTGGGTGAAGACAATCAAGGATGGAATAAATTTTGCTGTTCTCTTATTTTTTGTTAGCATCATCTGGAATATAATGCAACATAAATCTGTTGTATTTCTCCCTAATATTAAAAATGTGTTTCAATAACTTCAACCATAATTTTCCCAATAGATCAGGGATAGGAAAAATATAAATGAAAAAATAGGTTTTTTAAATGTTCCATATTTGGCTTCATTACCTTTGAGGAATGAAACACATCAGAACAGCATGTATTGTACAGAAACTCAATGCAGAAGAAACATGAGATGATCCATCTCACATTTTTAACAATGCTGTATCATTTTGTATTTTAAAATCTATTGAATGATGATCTGACCATTAGATAACATCCCACTGAAAGTGACCTTCCTCAGCCAGGTGCCCTCCCAATATTTTTTAGATTCAAATCTTGACATTATAGAATAGCAGAGATTATAAGCAAATACATATTGAGGAAGAACTCTAAGCAAAGCTCAGTTTGAAAGTTGGAGACAGATTAATAAACCTCTGATTATGGAAGAAGGAATAGAATACTTGCTCAGACACTGGACAGCTTGAGTTCTGTTGGATTTATCAATGAAAGCAAGAAAGAAAAATATTACCGGTAAGAAATTAGTATTAATGCAAAGTTAGAAATAATTACATGATAATTTTTGAGGAGTTTATTTTGGTTTCTTGTGTGACCTTTGGTAATAAATAGATCATGGGGAGAATGTGCAAGTTTTGCCTAACAGAAAACTCGATTTCATTCATTTCTGTGGTGACTGGTAATTAATAATTCTAGACTGGCTAAATTTGTTTTGAAGGGTCAAATTTATTATTTTAAGAGAAATATATAGTCATATGTAAGTTGTATAAGTTTTGTTCCAATGAGAATCATGCTGAATAGAATGCAAGCCTTCCTGAGCTCTGAAAATCTTAAAATGTTATAAGATGATAGTCACTTATAGAATGTACATTCTTACTCTAGAAAACAACCTCTTTTGGTTATGTACATAGTTGAATTTAGAAAAGGAAATTAATTCTATTTTTAAAAGGAGATTATTGCTTTTTATTCCTTTGTATGAGGGTTAAAGAACTGTGAGTCACATACACATTAGAAGTATCAGTTCAATATTGTATTCTCTCTTTCTTGTAGAATAAGAAGAAGAAAAAGTCAGACTTTATTCCATATCGAGACTCAGTACTTACTTGGCTGCTCCGAGAAAATCTAGGTAGGTTTTTTTTCTGAACATGTCACCCCCATTCTATCTTATTTCTCAGCCAAGGTCTAAATAATGAATCTCCCAAGTCTTCTGCTGTGAGATCTTCTTTTATGGTTTTTTGTATTAAGCTCCTGTTTCTACTAGTGAGGATGGTAATTAGGTTGTCTCAAATCTAATACCGGTAGTAACATTTTCCATTCCATAAAGTACTTGCCAATATCTTGCACATAAAGATGGGATGAATGTTAAGAGTCTTCTTAATTTGGGAAACCTGAATCAATGAACAGACAGTGTATTGGAAGAGGAAGAAGATGACAGCTCAGAAAGTGGCTATTTAATTTTATCATTGTGTTTTGCATTCTCTGGGCAGGTGGTAACTCCCGGACTGCTATGGTTGCTGCTCTCAGTCCTGCTGATATTAATTATGATGAGACTCTCAGCACCTTGAGGTAGAATCTTTGTAAACGGTTTCCCATTCTTTTTATTATGAACTAGACTATGTTTTGTGAATTCATTGCATTATCTTTGCTTTTTCTTGGAGGGGAAATGTGCTTTCACATATATTTTATCTCTTATGCATGTTGAAAATATATATTCCATACATAGGGCCCAGAACAACTTAATTGTGCTATTTTTGCTTTGCAATGCATAAGGATAAAAGTTGGGTCCCTCTCAAGTTGGACTGAGGTTCTGATTGAGTTGAAAGATTGAGGAAAAAGAGAGAATCAATACGATTACCTAACGAGTACCTGGAGAGTTTCTCTCTAGAAGAGTTTTGTATTTTCAGGCTTAGAAATACAAATATTGGCAGCTTAAAAGGCTAGTGTTAAAATCCTCAGTGTTCTGTAATCTAGATTTTAACTGAGAAACGGAAGCGATAGGTGACAGAAAGAAATACCCTTTAACCATGGACCAGTTTTTACCAAGTTGACTTGTTTATTTAGTAGATTGATCAAGAATATTTACTACATTTTAGGAGAAATAGCTTAGTTCTCTCTCTTTCTCTTTCTCTCTCTCACTCTCTCTCTCTCTCTCTCTCTCTCTCTTTTCTGAGGTTTTCGTGGGTATTTGTATGTGGATCTTTGGTTATTCGGGTTTTCTCCCGCGTAAAATTGGAAGTA
>BHFT01073051.1:0-23920 GCA_004320025.1 Laticauda laticaudata
TTCCTCCCTCTTTCCGCTTTCCGCTGGAGCGGATGTGAGTTGCGTGGATGCCCAGAGGATGCCGAGAGGATACAGCAGATTTGTAACAGATGACAACAGACGTAGAACGTTTGTTGCCCGTATGTGTCATGGATGTAGATCGTACGCGATGGAAAATTCATCCGCTCAAAAAGTTTTGTGCAGCTCAAAACTTTTTGAGCAGATGAAATAGCAGTCGACAGATGTTTGATGGATAGAGTGTATGAAAGACGTGTGCAGTGAGTACACAATGGATGCATCATGTTTTCCAGCGGATGGCAAGCGTTTTTCTCCATTTTACATCCTCTTTGCATCTGTTGGTGCAGTGTGACATGGGCTTGACAGAGAGGTCTGTACCTGGCAATAGTAATGGAATAAAATCAGTGGTGGGATTCAAATATTTTTACCACCAGTTCCATGACCATGGCTTGGTGGGCATGGCAAGGGAAGGACACTGTAAAATCTCCAGTCAGAAGTGCTATTTGCCGGTTCTCCAAAGTACTCAAACTTTCCGCTACTGGTTCTCCAGAACTAGTCAGAACCTGCTGAATACCACTTCTGAATAAAATTCTAATGATCAGTGACTTCTCTTTTGCTTGTCTCCTACGTGCATGCAATTAAGTTGTAAAAATTATAACACATTTAGATTCTAGGTTCTGTTGCTAACAAAAGTGAAAAGTTTGGCTTGCTCACTTTGATGAAGAAAGTCTTCTGTCATCTCTGTGGTATTGAAATTAATCTCCGGATAAGGAGAAACATAATATTATAAACATAAAATCTGTCTAGAATGGCAAGGGAATTAGAATGCATGAACCGATAGTGTAGTGCCTGGGGCTGTGCAATTCTTTAAACTTTTTTGACAAAGGTTACACCAAAGCTCCCTTTCACAGCTGCTTGTAAAGCAACAGGGCTCCTTTCCTGCTAATAGCAGCACAGTGCAGATGTGATATTTGCTTCAGCTACTTTGCTGAGCAGCATTTGTAATAGCCAGAAGAGTCTTTCATGCAGGAAACCTCTTCAGTTCCTGGAAGAAGCTTCTGCCCAAATATAGAAATGGTCCAGAAGCCTCTTCCAGCTTCTTCAAGTGCCTGGCAAGAGACTAAGAAGTGATGTGAGGCATCTTGCCAAGGCAACTGCATCTCCACTTCACACAGTCCTAGTAATTTTATCCCTATGTTAGCACAACATACTAATCTGGGTCACTTTCATTCAGACAATTGCTTGTGTTTTCACAACAGATGGAAACATGAATGAGGTATGCTGGTAGGGTGACCCAACACATGGAAACTAAATTAGCCAGTCATATTTAAACCTGTGTGTTGTGTGAACCAACCCAAAGCAGGACTCCAGAGTGGAGAAAAAAATACAGAATTTCATCTGTATTTACAGAATGGCTTTCCTCCATTGTGTTTTGCAATTTTTCTCTTGTATTTATAATTAAAGAACATCAAGTGATTGCTTGAAAATGCATAGCTAGGGCGGGAGAGCAGTCCTCCTTTAAACTGGAGCACCGAGCATCAGGTGGGCGGGGCAAGCAAGTGAGCAGAAACTGGGCGACCGGATTGGGGGTGTGGCCAGCTAGATGTTGTTGCTACCGGTTCGGTGACCCATGCCAAATTCTTGCTACCGGTTCACCCAAGTTGGTTCAAACTGGCTGAATAGCACCTCTGGCTTGACCCCTTCCTCTCTGTGGCAGCCCCTCAAATATTGGAACACTGCTATCATGTCTCCCCTGGCTCTTCTCTTCACTAGACTAGCTAAGTCCAGTTCCTGTAGCCATTCTTCATATGTTTTAGTCTCCAGTCCCCTGATCATCTTGGTTGCTCTTCTCTGCACTCTTCCTAGTGCTGTGATGGCGAACCTATGGTATGCGTGCAGGAAGTGGCATGCAGAGCCATCTCTCTGAGCATGCCAGCTGTCACCTGTTGCTCTTCCAGGTTCCAGCGTGTACATGCTGAGCTTCTGCCTTCTGGCGTGTGCATGAGCACCAGCCAGCTGGTCTTCGCACACGCATAGGTGCCAGAAACCAGAAGACCAGGCGGGTGGCCATTTAACAAATGTCTCACTTAACAACAGAAATGTTGGGCCCAATTGTGGTTGTAAGTCAAGAACTACCTGTACCTAAAATCCTTGGCCAAGGATATCCTTCTATAAGAAAAATCAGATTTTTAATTTTTTAAAAAAAATACAGTTTTCCAAATGAGAGATGTGATCTTTCTGTATGTCACCTTATACAGTGCTTCATTTAACTGAACCACAGAAATATTATTACTATTTTGATGGTTCCTCAGCAGCATGCATGGTGCCTGACAGGCTAGGATAGTTAAAATAAGTGAATTGTATTTCAGAGGTGCAGAATGAATAGAGCTACTTAATTTGCAAAGTTTTCACAATTTTTCTTTTTAAGGTAATACTATCTGAGTAAAAATAAAGACAACTATCAAATAAACATGTGATTGTTTAAACTTTGGCATTGTCATTGTTAATCAAGAAGTGACATCATGTTTATATATTTTTTACCTTAGTTATTATGTGTTCAGTCCATCATTGTAGCTTCCTAATGAACAGTAATTAGTGGTATTTTACTGTGTGTTTTATCTCTACTCTTCAGTTAATAACACACCTTTAGAAAACCATTAATCTGCTTTGGCTTGAGGATGCAGAAATAAAATCACATATGGCCACTAAACGGAAGTAATAAAATGCCCTGGATTTTACAGAGATAGAGCTGTATAGATGTATATTACTCCAACTGACAATGTTGTAAAGCCACAGTACTACACCAGCAACTCCCAGCGTTCCCCATAATAATCAGATTGATGTTGGAATACTTCCCTCCCATTGCTAAGGACCTACCTTAACCATGTAAGCTTTTTAGTACTAATGGATGAATTTTAACATGTTTCTGGCACCTGAAAGAAAATGTGATTTCCCCCCCCCTTTTTTTTTTAAAAAANCTAATGGATGAATTTTAACATGTTTCTGGCACCTGAAAGAAAATGTGATTTCCCCCCCCCTTTTTTTTTTAAAAAAGTTTTGTTTCTCAGCTGCCAATCTAAGTAGCTACTAGAAAATGAAAGTGACATATGTAGCAGAGCATAGAGGTGTTTATAGAGTTTACATAGCAGTTTCAAGGTGTACAACAACAATGATTAAAGTGTTGAATGTGGCTGGGCTCATGCTTTATGCAAAGGAAAGATAAACTTTCACTTTCAATTACTCTCATGGGAGTTAAGTATCATTCAGTATTGATAGGTGGAAACAATGGCTAAAACAATCTGGCTTGCAGATTAAACAATTTAATTACCTTCCACAATAACTGGGGCACAACCAAATGATAATGAGCATGGAATGAGAAGGTGACATTCTTGGATTTCCAGGTCTTTAAGATAAAAGAACCACATTTGGTTACTGTCAAAAAAAAAGATCCGGGGTCAACACCTCCAAGATTCAGATTTTTAAAATGGCAATATAATAAATTTATATTTATTTTTATTTAAATACATATACATTTTGATCTAAAACCATTGATGGAAGAAGGAAAGAAAAGAAGGGAGGGAGAGAAGGACAAAAGTGTACACTGGGGGCAGGTTTCAAAAATATAAAGACATCATCTAATATTACACAATAAGCCATATTTTTTTATGTGAAGTAATGACAGATAGAGCTAGATAGATGATAGATAGATAGATAGATAGATAGATAGATAGATAGATAGATAGATAGATAGATAGATAGAAGAAATACACAGTCATACACACACACAAATACAGTATTGACATGAACCTTCCTTAATAGTTCACACACTGCAAGAAGAACATGATGAAAAGGAACAAACAGACACTTTCTAATTTTCTGCTTGCAAAGACACTACAACTGCAAAGCTTACCCATCAGAGCCTGTTTAAGACTCTCACTGAAATCAATAGATTTTGAACAGGCATAACTGTGCCGGATAGTCCATTGTTTTAACAAAGAGAAAGAAGGGAACCAGCGAGCCAACTCTTGTACTGTAATTTGGATGTAACTCAGAGATTGTTAATCAAGATATTCAGTGATGTGGTATCTAAAGCCTTAAGAGGAATGGTTAAAGGATCTGGGTACGTTAATTCCACAGAAAACATAACTGAGGGGATAAATGAAGTATCATCATATATAGGCCTTAACTTTTGTCATGGAACAAAAAGGCTAGGAAAACTGGCTGAATTTAGGAAAAGAGCCAAGCTATTCAAAAATCTAGACAGGCTTAAGCAGTATATTGAAATTAACAGGTTGAAATTTTAGGGGATCAATATAATATACTTCCTCTAAATAGGAAAAAAAAATGAAAGACCAAGTGTGGAATGGGGAGATGAGGCTTGGCAGTAGTACATGTAGTACAATAGTACAGTAGTACAAGGAGGTCTGGATGTCTTCTCAAAAGTTAAACATGAATGAGGAGTATGATACAGATAATAACAAGGCAAAGAGAAATGGTGGATTGCTATGTTAATTCCACAATGCACAAATCTACATTGATAGGAATATAGAGTCCAGAGTACCTGAAATAATTGTCCAACTCTATTCTACCCTGGTTAGACCTCATTTGGAATTCTTTGTCCAATTATTGGTGCAACTACACAAAAAGACCAATTTGAGAGGAGGGCTACCAAGTTGATGAAGGGTCTGGATTCCATGAGCTACAAGGAATGGTTGAAAGATGTTTAGCTTATAGATATGGTAAGTAAGTGGAATCATGATAGCAGTTTTCAAATATCTCAAAGTCACTTAAAAGAGGGATTGGACTCATTCGCTGAATAAGTCATCAATGCATTAAAATTTCAAAGGAGATTCAGGCTAGACTTCAGAAAATTCCTGACCTCATGAACTGTCAGCCAAAAGAACAACTGTAAAATGAAGTGGTGACTTATTTTCTGCAGATCTTCAAAAAGAGTGGATTACATATATGAATGTTTTTGCTGACAATTTTTAGACTTATCAGCAAATGAAATGAATATAAGGGAAGGTACCTTCTTTTTTCTTTCACCTTACTTTTTCTCAAAGTTAAAAATGGGTAGTACAAATGAGAATTTGATTCATTTTCCTATGCTCCACTTCAGCACAATACCATATACCTTGCTTTACTCAATGCCTACCTCTTTTTTTCATTCAATCTGGATTCAATCTTCACTAATCACTAATCACAAGTTGTCCTATGCAAATTCAATTGTGCAGACTAATTCGCCTTTCTATTGAATTCTTTCTCACCAAAATCTCATTTGCTAGTCCATATTTTCTGCTCATGTTTTCAACACTTGAATGAGTGCATTTATGATAAAGCAATAACAGGAGGAAATTTTAATGAAATATTGGATTATAAACTGGACAGAAATATACTGGTACAAAAAAACAAAAAAAACATTACTGGGAGAAATAATTAAAATGTGTATGGAAGAACTGAAACTGATAGTCCCTTGCTGTTAGAGATATCCAACTCAAAGGCAATATTCAGTCTATTTAAGTGTATGCCAGGATTGTTTTAGACTTGATTATTTTTTAATATTATTGACTCAATACCATTAAATTCAAGAAATTGATATTGATCTATCAGACCATAATGCAATTATTTTGAATTGTGTGTTTGAAAAAACAGTCAGTGTATTGAGAAATTGCTATTTCAATGTCTTTTTATTGTATGATAAATATATTTTATAACAAATGCAGGTAGAGACTTTGAAATACTTTTATTTAAATTCTGAAACATCAACTGCCTGAATGTTTGAATAAAAAGCATATACATCTTACATTTGAGGTAGAAGTATTGCTTATGAATCATACAAAAATAAGATTAAAAATAAAATGGAAAATAACTTGAAAGATGAATTTGGCACAATTGTATAGATGGCTATCTACTACCTTGTATAGAGGAATATAAAAGAAGAAATATGAATTAAATATCATAATTTCACATTCATATTAACAAATTTATGACAGAACTATTGAAGGAATGACTATTTTTCCTTTCTGCCAAACACAATGCTCAAACTGACAATAACATTTGTATCAAGTTTGGACACCATATTTTCCTTCTGCTGTGAAATACATCTCCTTATGTTCACTTGAAATATTTAGATTTTGATGATGTACCAATTACATTTACCTGGCCCACCAGAGCTGAAGAGCAGGGCATGTTCTGTGTCCCAACCATTAAGGGAGGATATCTGATGGGACTTAGAAAAAGGGCCTTCTCTGTGGTAGCTCCCTCCCTTTAGAATATCATCCCTCCACAGATAAGATTGGCCCTCACTTTGTTGCTTTTCCACAAGGCCTTGAAGCCATGATTTTAACAGCAGGCCTGGGCACCCCTTTCAGAGCCAATAAAATATCTTGTTTGATTCTGTTTTTGCCACTACAGGGTGGGTGGTTTTAAGATTGTGGACTTTTAACTGTGGATTTTTCATGCTTTACACCATCCAGAGTCACTGTGAGTGAGTTAAATTTGTTTAATATATAATAACTTTGTTTAATATATAATAATAAATCTTTAAAATGACAGTTTCATTCAGGTTTTCTTCAGTTTGATTTTCAATGATCTTTTAGATGTCTTGACAACCAGGAAACAACCAGTTGATGCAGTAATTTTACAAAATTACTGAGGCATTATTGCAAGGTGGAACACACAACTTCTGGTGCAGCACTCTGAATGCTGGGGAAGACATAATCAGCTGCGACCTTCCTATCAAAGCACCAAGACAGATCAGGTTTCCTTTGTGGGGAGCTACTATTTATCCCTATCTTGAAAGTCTCAAGAATGAATCCCTTCTCTCAATCCTTCAGTGTAGGTTTTCCATACTTTTTTCTTTTTTCATATAATATTTAATTTAATTTTATATTTCAAGAAAAGTTAAAATACAAAACACCAAGATATTCAAAAAGAAAAGAAAAAAAATACAACAAACAAAACATTAAAAAGTGCCTTAAAAATTAACACATATAACGCACAGTTGAATGCTGATAAATATAACACAACAATGCTAATCCCCCACCTCTTACAAAAGAGACCAATAAATTTTAAGCTACTTGACTAGTGAATCTGTTTTATATATTGTTAGTCTGTCATCTATATACTGTATCAATAACAAAATGGTTAACAGGAAAAACAGCAGATAAAATTTGTGTGTCTGTGTGTCATGTGCATATTTTCAAATATCAAATTCATTCTTGGCTGCAGCTACTGAAAATTCTAAAACCCTGTGCTTTTGTGAATCCAATAACTCAATGTGCCTCTTCAGTGAAAACTTGGTTTTTCTTTTCCTTAAAAACCTCCAAATGCATCTGTCTTTGGAGTTAGATAGTTCACACCTGATCACACCATACAACAGCATGTAAAACCTTTAATAAAGCAGAATTTGCTGGAGTGACAGAGCAAGCCAAACCTTCTCAGTCTTATGAATTATCCAGCTTTTTCATTCTGAACTTCTTGAAAAGTTCACAAGCCTTGAGCCCAGTTTCCACCATTCTCATTAAGTTCCTGCTGTGTTGAGGATGTCAAAATACATTAAACTGCTAACGACAGCTGGCTTGATAAACTGAGCTATTTATTTCAGTGGATTTTATGTATTTGTCCAGTTTTACATTTTTAATGAAATGCCTATGGCTCAGCTGTAAAAGCTATGGGCTTGATTCATCCTTGGCTTAAGCCAATTTTTTACATTACTTGTAATTCCACAGAGTTTGATTGGTTTCTTGGTTTACATTGTTTAACTGAAAACAATATTGAGTCCTTTCTTTTAATCTGAGGCAGGGATCCATCTTTTTAAAAATGCACAAACACCATTCTGTAGTGTTATCTCAAAAGTTCATTAAATACTTAGCTAAATGCATAAAGTTAATAGCACATATAACATTTTCTGCTAAGATCTAGTTCAATTTTCTCTATCTGATTAGCTAGCAATTTGTACAATTACAGCTCAATAAATGCAATGCTGATTTCACTATTTATATTATTACAGCACTAAAGCAGGTACAGTTCACAATCACTTCTTGCAATATTAATAATCAACCATTTTTGTACATCTTTTTTTTTTAATTTCCCAACTTGATTAGCTAACAATCTACACTAAAACACTAGAGTTAAAAGTCGGCTAATTGTCAAAGGGTCCCCCTCCTTTTTTTTGTTTTCCTTACTTTAAAAGCCTACTTTATGTTCAGCTGGTTTTATTAGCATTAATGATGTTCCAAAAAAGGGGTTTCTTTCTACCACAATGAGACATATTTCTGCCCATCTGTTAATATTTGTTACCATTAAAAGCGTTTTGTTTTTTTTAAAGCTACAATTTCAACCTTGGGAGTAAGAATCCAGGAAGGTGTTTAGATGTGCTGTCATTTGAATAATTTCTGTGGTTCAGAATGGACTTTCTTGACATTAAAGGCATTGTCTCTGATGCACATTTGGCCAGACCGAATGTCTGGAGTCAGTGTCATTGGAAGCAGGAGTGGGATTCTACTGGTTCGGCCTGGTTCAACTGAACTGGTAGCTCCAAAGATCATCTGGGAGCAAACCAGTTTGACCTGATGATCAGCTGCTGGGCCTGCCCTCCTGCCCTGGCTCCATACTAACCTTTATTTCCTGCTTTTCAACCTCAGCTGCATTACATGGCACAGTATGTTGTGAATCAGCTGTTGAAGATACAGGGAGAGTACAAGGTTGCAGGAGAAGGTCAATAGGAAAGCCTCTGCATGCGCGCAAGGCACACGTATGCGCACAAATCACGCCCATCAAGCCACGCCCACAGAACGGGTGGTAAACTAATTCGAATCACTCTTCTGACCCACAGGTGGCAATTTACATGACTTAAAGCCCCTCAATATATCACTGCCCTTGTCGCCAAGAAGAAGTCAAAGTTATTTCACGAAGCTTTGAAGGAGCTGATGGACCTTCAAAGACAGTGAACATTTGGCTCTGGGTGCCTCCTGCATGTGCTACTATAATATAGTGTCAGCTTCTGGAAACTTAGTTTTTAATATTCTTTTTCATGGCAGGTTACACAGAAGCAAGAAGAGAAACTCCTTCTCCTTTCCATTTAAGGCTTAATGAAATTTAATCCAAGACAAGAAGAATTCAGTCTTTATTTAGATTCATCTGTCTAATCTGGGAGCAATATGTCTGGTAATCTTTTAGCTTGTTTGGCTTGTGTGCATTCATAATACACTATTTTTTTAAAAAAAATGTGGAAATATCAATTATCATTCTTACCCCAGGTCCTCCAAGTTCCAAACTCCTTCTGCAAAAATTATTCTTTTTGAGAAGCTATTTTCAGAGCAATTGGCTGAGGAACAAAACTTACCGGAGGAGCAGCTTGCCTTCAGAAGTTGTGGGAGCTTCATCACTGGAGGCTTTCAAGAAGAGATTGGACTGCCATTTGTCAAAAATGGTGCGGAGCAGGGATGTCAAACTCAAGGTCCGGGTGCCAGATCTGACCACGGGATGCTTAGATCTGGCCCATGGGGCTGCCCTAGAAATAGCAAAGGACTGGCCCACAGTGCCTTTACCAGTGGAAACATGGCCCTCCTGAGCTCCATTTTTGCGGACAGAGGGTTGCAGGAGGCTGTCCCAGCTGAAAACAGAGCTCGGGAGCCCATTTTCTCTGGCAGAGCTCTCAGGCCACAGGTGCCCTCAACACGAGTAATGTCAAGCTGGCTACCCTGGCCACATCCACCCTGGTCTTCAAGGTCAAACACAACCCTGATGCAGCCCTCAATGAAATTGAGTTTGACACCCCTGGTGTAGGGTCTCTTGCTTGGATGGGGGGGGCAAGTTGGACTAGATGATCTACAAGTTCCCTTCCAATTTTGTTAATCTCATCTAATCAACAATTTCTCAGTCTTTCTACTATTTGTTCTGAACTGACACGCTTGCCTCATCTGATTTTGTTGCTTTAAATCCTTATGTTCTTTAAGGACACGATAACAGGAATTTAGTTCACTGCAAAGCTGTCAATCATTTGAGGAAGGCCAAATAAGGAAACAGACCTGGAAGAACATCAGTAATGCTACTTTACTATTATAAGATAGAATAACAGAAATTTGAAAGTGTCTCAGATTTTCTCTCTATCCTACCTTATATTAAACAAAATGAAGTGAGGATTTGTTTTTCCCCCAAAAAATTTGGAAAACATTTTATCTTTTTTGTTGTAGGGGACAATAACAGAATCTTGAAAGCTAGTCAGAGCTTTTATCTGGCCACATCTGCCAAATGGTATCAAAATGAGGTTATTTTGGTCAACATCAAAAAAGGGATTTTCCAGGGTGATTCTTTGTCACCTCTGCTGTTCATCATCGCCATGACCCTCCTGTCAACAATTTTACAAAAAACTAACCTGGGTTATCAAACTGCTAAAAATACACAGAAAATCTCTCATCTGCTGTACATGGATGATCTGAAGTTATATGGAAAATCAGAACTTGAAATCCAGTCACTGACCAATACAGTTCAAGTTTTAGCACTGATGTCAGCATGGAGTTCGGCCTGGACAAATGCACCACAGTGGCACTGAAGAAAGGGAATATCATAGAAAGTGATTTGAGAATCGAACTGCAGAGACTCTGGCATAAACCAGTGCAGGTGGTTCCAGTGGTAATCGGCACACTGGGTGCTGTGCCTAAAAACCTAGGCAAGCACTTAAAAACAATTGGTGCTGACAACATCACCATAGGTCAGCTGTAGAAGGCCAACTTACTGGGATCTGCTCGCATAATCCACCAATACATCACACAACCCTAAACACTTGGTAAGTGTTCAATAGTGATTTGTGATAGGAAACCCAGAATGGTTATCTCATTTGCTGTGTATACTATCATTTTTGTGTGCAAATAATAATAATAAAAATAATAATAATAATAATAATAATAATAATAATAATAATAATAATAATAATAATAATAATAATAATAATAATAATAATAATAATAATAATAATAATAATAATAATAATAATAATAATAATAATAATAATAATAATAATAATAATAATAATAATAATAATAATAATAATAATAATAATAATAATAATAATAATAATAATAATAATAATAATAATAATAATAATAATAATAATAATAATAATAATAATAATAATAATAATAATAATAATAATAATAATAATAATAATAATAATAATAATAATAATAATAATAATAATAATAATAATAATAATAATAATAATAATAATAATAATAATAATAATAATAATAATAATAATAATAATAATAATAATAATAATAATAATAATAATAATAATAATAATAATAATAATAATAATAATAATAATAATAATAATAATAATAATAATAATAATAATAATAATAATAATAATAATAATAATAATAATAATAATAATAATAATAATAATAATAGTAGTAGTAGTAGTAATAGTAATAGTAATAGTAATAATAATAAATCACAAATGCACTGTTTGATTCAAGACAATTACTGCCTTGGAAAAGAAACTGTTTCTCAATCTATTAGTCCTCATTTTAAGATACCTATAGAGTCTCCCTGATGGTAACAGATCGAAATATGAATGTCCAGGATGAGAATGGTCCGTGGAGATTTTTAGTGCTCTAGAGAGGAGTCTTCGCAATCTCTTCCAAAGAAGAAAGAAGATAATCGATGATTTTTTGTGCTGTTTTTATAACTCTCTGGAACATCTTCTTATCCACTGCAGAGCATCCAGCTCTCGATGGTAGATCAGTAAAAAGTAACCAGCAACTTCTAATGCCCAGTAGACCTCTGTAAGGCACACAGTTGTTTGCACATCAGGGACAGCTCAATTCTCCTTCCTGAGGTGATGTAATTTATCTTGACAAATGCTTCACAATGTCTGCTTGAGTCCTTTCCTGTTGCTGAATTCAAATGCCATTTTCCTTTCATTCAGCAGCAAGTGATACCTGCAAAGAAATATCTTGCTTCCTTTGCCAGGGCATCTGTGGTGAGTCACTGCCAAATATTGCTGTTCTGATTAAGCAGATTCAGGTTTGGGTAGGCAAAGGAATTGGTTGAATCCTCAGGTTTTGCTGCTCTTTCTTATGAGAGTATAATCAGCTGGTAGTAAAACCATCTGCCAGTCAAGGCACTGTAGCCAGAATGGGGTCAGTTTGATTATCTATCATCTCTAGCATCCTTTCCGTGTGTTTCCTCTTGTTCAGGGCTAGCTCTAGCTGTTTCAGTGCTTTTGGCAAAGTCATATTATCTGACACACACACACACACACATCGTGTGGCTCATCTTCTGATTTTGTTGGAAATTTCAAAAAGTCAACCTCTTATTCCTGTCTTCTTCTTCAGGTGTTTGAGATTTACACAGATGATTTTCAGCCCTGCACATTTTTTTCTACCTGTTCTTGGATATTTTACCTATTTACACTGCAAAATTATATTTAACCCTCAAGTACTCATGAGCTGGGAATGAGATGGATGTCATGGGGATGTGGTAGGAAAATAATTTCTAAGGCATGTAATGTGGTGGTTGGGATGGACCCAACCAGTAGTTTCAACAAGTGAATGAGGCCTCTGCACACCTGCTTCTGCCAGCTGTTGGAACTGTCACCAGCAGTCTGAGAGGAAACTTGAAGTGAAAAATCTTACAAAAACTCTGCAACTCTATTGCCTAGAATCCAAATCAGAGGTAGTATTCAGCAGGTTCTGACCAGTTCTGGAGAACCGGTAGCGGAAATTTTGAGATCAAGTCTCTTGGTCGTTTATGCACCTCTGACTGGAGATTTTACAGTATCCTTCCCCTGCCACGCCCACCAAGCCCTGCCCACAGAACTGGAAGTAAAAAAAATTAAATCCCACCACTAATCCAAATGTTGGTTGCCTAGTTCCATATTAATGACTTTCTGTATTCCGCATTCCATATTAATGACTTTCTGTGAAACTAGAATGGCACAAAGTTGATGGACAGCCTCTGACCTGCAGCTCAGCAATTGAGAGAAGTGTGGCTCTTCATAAAGGTGAATTATTTCCTTAATATAATTAGGAATCTGTTCTTTATTTCCAAAAAAAACAAAAAGCTGCAGCTCATGGAAGAAGTGCTAACAGAATGCAGTTATACCATAAATGGAAATTTGTCGTATGGCAGAGTCAATTGGGGAAGCATATATATGAAGCTAATGAAGTGTTTTCCAAGGTTGGGTTCACACAATATACTGTTTTTCTTGGCTACAAAAAAACAGGTTAAACTCCCCCTTCAGAAAAAAATGGCTCTCTCTGCTATCATCTACTGATTGCTCAAAAATTCAATTAGTTTAATTTATTTTAATTTTGTACAGCATGTGCTACAAGCTACAGTTGATATTGTGGTTTTCTGTTAGGGAAGGGGAAAATAAATTTAACAATCCTACCCCTACTTTCAAAGAAAAGCAATGCTCTAAATACCTAACTTACTGCTTTTCTGTCAGCTCTATTTACTCTGTTTCTTTTACTGTTTATGCTATAATCTCTTTTTATTGCATTTGATTGAAAAGAAGACATGCAAGAAAATTAGGTGGCAAGAATGTTACTTGGAAAATACATTGATGAAAACCAAATACTATCCTCAGGAGCAAAAGGTTGCATGGTGCAAAATAAACTTGTACCATGTGCTAATTCAATTCAGTTTTCCAAATTCTATTTACCAATTTATTGTTTATGTAGAGCTTTCATTATATGGAAAAATAAAATGAAATCACCATCTGTATTTAATCAGCTGCCATTTTTAAATATTTTGTACTGTGCCAAACGAATGTATTTCAACAGAATCTGTTGAAATTACCTATTTAGGATATCCTGAAGTTTATATTCATTTAATACGGATTCATTTCCAAAGTAAACAAGTTCTCCAAAGGGCAATAACAACCCATTCCATTTTAGATTGATACTAAAGCTCCTATAAAGATTCTTCAAGCATTGTTTCTTTTTTAATTTGAATGGCATCATGCTTATAAATTTAAAGACATCAGAGATGAGAACAATGGTCACCCAACTGCATAAACAGAGGGATAGAATCAAGATCATGTGAAGTGTTAATGCCACTTTATCATGCCTTGGTAAGGCCACACTTGGAATACTGCATTCAGTTTTGGTCACAATGTAAAAAAGATGTTGAGACTCGAGAAAGAGTGCAGAGAAGAGCAACAAAGATGATTATGGGAATGGAGGCTAAAACACATAAAGAATGGTTGCTGGAATTGGGTATGTCTAGTCTAATGAAAAGAAGGACTAGGGGAGACATGATAGCAGTGTTCCAATATCTCAGGGGCTGCNGAACAACTTGCCTCCAGAAGCTGTGAATGTTCCAACACTGGAAGTTTTTAAAAAGATGTTAGATAAGTATTTGTCTGAAGTGGTGTAGGGTTTCCTGCCTAGGCAGGGGGTTGGACTAGAAGACCTCCAAGGTCCCTTCCAACTTATGACCTCCGATTCTCTCTTGCAGTAAAATAAAGCATTACCATCAAATCTCAACATTTTGTTTTTCATAATAATAGAAGCAAGCCATTTCTATGAAGATCCATCAATTTAATCAGTAAAACCCAAAATCAAAATTTCATTTTTTTTCTGCTTCAAGCAGAAAGTTTAGAAATGGTCTCCATGTGGAAACAAAGGTAGTTATATTCTTTTCTTTAATCAAAACAGTCCATTTTGCCATTTCAGCCAATTCCATCAGCTTCTGCACCAATTCATCCATGGTGGGAATCAAAATGTCCCCCCATTTTTGTGTGTGTAATAATCTTGCTCCTGTCAACATACATAGTAACAAAATTCCAAATGTTTCAGATCTTTTTCCATTAGGCCCAAAAGGAAAAATTCTGGTTTCATGTTTATCTCCATTTTCAAAATTTCCTGTATTCAAATATGAAATACAAAGCTCTTTCCATATCTCATCAATAGACAAATTATAACATCTTGTCAATCGGTGCTAATCAACAAAAGTCCTTTAAGAACCCCAGAAATAATAACATTTCTATTTTAACCTTCATCAAGTAAATCAGTTTGATATTTCTTTTCTTTTTTTTATGACTTTTTTGTTGCTTGAAATAACATTATCACTTTCTCTAAAAATGCAGTGAAGCTATCCAAGTCACAAAGTCACTATCCAAGTTTCTGATTTATTATTTATATGTCTCCTTTTAATTATTAAGACAACAGGCAGTTTCATTGGTAAATCCAGTGTGGCATCATTTTTAATATCATTCTTGTGATCTGATTTTAAAATGCACTTTCAAATCCACCTTCAAACCAGCCTCAGTCTCTGTTTTGTCCAGTAAAATGTGTTCTTTTTCTATAGACTTTAAAACTCACATTTTCATAGAGCAGACAATGCTTTTTGAATTTATTATTCCCAAATATCCTTAAATTCTTCCACAGACAAATAATATTACTCCATTGTATTAATGGATCTCTTCTCTTTTAATGTAATTTTTAGTTCTATCTGTTTCCCTCTAATCCACCCAGGTCTTCTCTTATCATTTGTTTGATTGTTTTTTCCCTAATCAGCACTTTTCCATCAAATGATTTCTTACCATTAGTTTCAAAATTCTCTTTATTTCAAAATTTTAAACAACTCACAGGAAATATTATTTCAAGTCCATCTGACCCCTTTAATGTGTTTATAATTTCCCAAAATCAATATTGTAGTTACCCTTTTGCTGTTTATTCAGAAATATTTTCCCTTTTAAAGTTCTTAAAGTTGTACAAAATTTCTTTGAATGAGGATAGAAAGAAACTGACCCAGTGTCATGAAACCTGTCTTAATGAAGATTCTTAACATCCAAAAAGCCATTAACAAACAATTCCTAAGAGCATTACAAGAGGAAATATCCGGATGCAAGTGCAAAACTGCAGCTTAGGCAAGATTATTTTCCTCTGGCTCCTAGAGATCCAAAGTCCACCAGAAAATGCAACCTTATATCTTCTTATGGGACCCTCTATATCAGGGGTGTCAAACTCAATTCCATTGTGGGCTGTATCAGGATTTTGTTTGGGAAGCCAGGGGGGGGAACGAGGTTGGGGTGGCACGGGCTGGTACCTCACCATCTCTGGCCCTACCATGGGCTTGATTTGGCCCATGGGGCTGTATGATTGATACATCTGCTCTATATGGAGTATGTGTGGGCAATTGTGCCCTCCTCCTTGCTCTGGAGTATTCTGAGGAGATGATCCATTCACTGGTTCCTTTTTCCACTGCGGTCTTCTTCAGTGCTCCATTGCTTCTTTAGAAATCAGTAAGCTATTTCTTCCTGAACTGCTTTTCTCCACCACACAATGTGTCCCTAAAAAGAGTGAACCACAAGTTGACAAGCTGAGCTCTGTGATCTTAATTCATTGATTAGGACCTTTCCTCCTGCTGCAGCTGCTGCCTGACACTGATGGGACTTTAACCAGCTTCACTCTGAAGACCTTTGTTGCCCTAAGTACAGCCATTAATCACAAAGTTACTTTTTCATCACTGTCATAATTGTGGATGATTGCTACCCAGGGCAGCACTAAATGAGGGCTACCTGTGTGAAATGTTCACTGCTAAGTTCAAGAAAGCCTTGGTTCTAATAAGTCAAGTTAGGATTGAAACTGTCTTGAATGTCTTCTGCCTCAGCAGCCATGAGCAAGTCACTTTTCCTTTAGCTCTGTCGATCATTTTTATACCAATAAATGGTACTAATGTATCTACTCACTTTGGGTATAGCATTGCTGATTAAAGAGTACTGTAATTCATTTTGTGATAGTTTATAAAGAATTTAGGAAATTAATAAGAAGAAAAATAGGATTCCAATGGCACTTCATTGTGAACTATTATTGGATCTTTAGTCAAGTTTTAGCATTCATTGTATCTTATGCTTCACAGCTGGAAGTGAAGTACAAAGTTTAGCTTCCAATCTAAATTCACATCCAAATGGGACTATAATCAACTTACCTTGACAGATCTTTATATTCCAATCACTGTAATCTGTCCAAGAAACAGTGATTGGAGAGATTTAGAAGACAATATATACACAGAACAATTATATATAATTAAACACTATGAGAGAATTTCTTGCAATTCTCTGAGCAATCTGTTACCCCAACTTCCTTAATTTATTTGTAGGCAAATCAATGCAGAAAGTATTATGGATTGGACAGGGTAATAACTGAAATTGGGTGTTTGAGGTAGAGAATAGACAGATGATCGGGAGATTTATGGCTGCAGTTGATGGTGAAAGAGGAGGAGGAGGAGGAAGGAGGAAGGAGAAAGGAGAAAGGAGAAGGAGAAGGAGGGGGTGATTGTACAGTTATGGAGGTAGAGTATAATTGAGGCCTCTCATCTTAGAAAATCTCCTTATTTCAATATAGTCCAGGGTAAAGAAAAATACATTCTGAAGATATGCTCAGTATCAGATTGATAGTTACAGTCATCAAAGTAACCATACTTAGCCTTTCTACTACAGTGCTGAGGTTTCAGTGGACATGCAGTTTATTTTTATAGAATGTGCCATTTCAAATATACACTGTTCTGTGGCTTAAAGCATCAATCTATCAAAAGCTGCATCACACATTTCTGCTGCTCATAAAGCTTGGCATTCACTGGGTAGCCTCAGGTATTCCACTATTGTACATTTTTACTGCACACCTGCACTGCACACCTGCAGAGTGGAACTAATGGCAGCTTACCTTGAAAAAAAGTAATCTTAAGAAAACTGGCAAGACATTTATTTTTCAGGTTGCTATTTAATTTGTTCAGGTTTCACAATTTAGACTGTTTTTTTTTCACTCTCTCTGTATCTCCCTGAAGGGCTTAGAAATCAGATTTGTGCTAAGGGAAACAAATATATATTTTATCATGCTTAATTATTCCATACAGTTTCCTAATTCATAATTACTGTCTTTCACAGTTGTTGTCATTTACAGGGAAACTTTATTTTTTTTCAACTATATTTGCTGCAAATTTGATAAAAGCAATCTCAATATATTTATTTATGTATCCATAAATCTTTCACATTATAAAAACCCTTATGATTTAAAAATACACACAGAATGAGACACACCGAAATCCATTAAAAAGTCAACTCTTGGGGAGTACTAACATGGGGAAGGACTGACATAAAAATGCATGTTTTTACAATATTCTAAAGGCACTAGAGTTGGGAACTAACCTGTCACAGACAAGAGGTCATTTCCTGAGATAATGGCCCCAGCAGGAAAGATCCCTTCAAACTATCACCAAAATGCTATCTGTGAACTGCAGGAGAGAAAGTAGGATTTATCCTAAAAGTTTAATTGCGAAAGTAAGCAAATATCAATGTATCTCAACTTATCAAATTAGTTCAGCAAATCCATTTGTGTTCTTTTATTAACAAATCTATGATAAACAAGAATCTAGCAAATTAGAAATTTTCACAGATCATTTTTAAACAAGAGCCAGTAAATTAGCTCACTCTGTGTGTGTGTGTGTGTGTGTGTGTGTGTGTGTGTGTGAAAGAGAGAGAGAGAGAGAGNAGAGAGAGAGAGAGAGAGAGAGAGAGAGAGAGAGAGAGAGAGAGAATCTGTCTGTTATGTCTGTCTGTCTCTGTTTCTGTCTTTGTCAATCATTCCTCTCTCTCTCTCTCTCTCTCTCTCTCTCTCTCTCTCTCTCTCTCTCTCTCTCTCTCTTTCTCTCATACACACACACACACACATCTATCCATCTCTCCCTCACTCACTCTCACTCTCTCACACACATACACACACATCTATCCATCTCTCACTCCCTCCTCCCTCTCTCTCTCTCTCATCTCTCTCTCAGCTAGCTATATCTACCCAGGTGTTGTTTTTTTTAAGATGTTAGAGTGCGAAACAGAGTGTTTTCATAATAATTAAATATAGCTGCATGCATTGCTGTTGCTATTTTTATTTTCTAAGAAATGGATGTACAGTACTTAATTTAAACTTCAAATGTTCCCTTTGCTCATGTGCAATAATTATGGAGTCCCAATACACCCGTAAACTTTTCCTCATGGATTACTATTCCTGTTTTGATCAGAGTTTTTTCATTTGAAATGTTTTGATCAATCAGAGAAAAGCTGGAGGGCAACCTTCAGTTACTGAAGATAAATAAAGAAGGGGACTTAGACAATGTATTTTAGGAGAATAGTATGACTAGTCCAAATCTGTTTCTATTTTTAATCTATGGCAGGAGTGTCAAACTGGTGGCCGCGGACCAGATGTGTCACATGCAGGCACACCCATCTCAGCTCCGTGGATGGGAAAAACATAATGAAACGTCAAGTGACAGCAATGTGACATGGTG
The DNA here is from genome assembly GCA_004320025.1 of Laticauda laticaudata. NCBI lineage: Eukaryota > Metazoa > Chordata > Lepidosauria > Squamata > Elapidae > Laticauda > Laticauda laticaudata. Next base: position 19,294 of record BHFT01073051.1, read on the forward strand.
AGTTTGACACCTGTTATCTATGGCATTAGAAGGGGTGCTTTTCTAAAAGTTTAATACCTTTAATGTTTAATACATTGCATCACAGATGTAGAATTTCATACATTTTACTGAAATGGCAGGATTCTGCAGATGGATCTTCCCTTTCACTTTTTCTCAACCCTCACTTTGATGTGACTTTGATTCTGCAGCATCAGCAAGATAGAGTAGATCAAATATTCCAGTGGACCACTGTCCAGTGGTCACTTATGATACCCCTAACAAAAAAGAGAGCAAAATCAAATGTTGCGGAGTATGAAATCTAACTGCAATCCATTAATAAAGGTGTTTCTGGGGTTTGTCCTTCTTTTTTTAATTTATTGATATGCAGCACTTATTTTGCAAATCATTTCCAAGATAACTAATTATAAATGTAGATGCAGCAAGAAAGATCTATTTTTGAAATTGAAATAAACAACAGCAGCTACTTGACTGATACTATTCATCTTAGACACAAACAGCCTTTCTAAATAGAAATATCTGCCGGTTTCATCTTGACCCACCATTCTGGAGCTTGAGAAGAGCCACTGACAGAGGCCCCTCTTCTAATCCTCCTCTAATAAGTACTAGACAATGAAATGAGGAAGCTTATAAACTTTAATCACTATAAAATCTTGCAGAGCAGTCATATCTTTGGTCTGCCCCTAGCTCCCTTTGAGCTCTAGTTATTTATACTGCCTTAATATGCAACCAAACAACATCACATTGCTGAAAGGCCTGAGGGACTCTTAAACCAAGATTGGTATGAACCAGAATTCTATTTAAATAGCCTTTTGGCCATCATGAATTCAGAAAGTCAGAAGTTTAATGATGATCCTTGATAGCTCTCAGCGCTAATGCCCTGGAGGCATTGAGAAGGAATATGTATGTGAGATATAATTTCCTCTCCTGATTAAACAAAAATCTTGGTTTTGCAAACAAAAAATCACATTCTTAACTGAAGGGCCTGTCACATTGGCCGACGGATGCAAGACGTATGTAAAAAGGACACAGCGGACGAGAAAATGTTCCATCCGTTGTTATCCGGTCTCAAAAGTGTTCCGAATTTGCATAAGCAGAGCGGACAACAATGGAAAGGAACGGACGGGGGAAGGACGTAGCCAGGATGGAAAGCGGATGCTCCACGGAAGCCTAGCAGATAGAAGTGGATGGCACATCTGCAGGGCTTCCGCAGGAGCACAGCGAAGCTCCTTCCCCCTAAGGAAGGAGCGGATGCAAAGAGGATGCCGAGCAGATGAAGCGGATGCAGAGCAGAAGCCTAGCGGATGACTAGCAGATGCCTAGAGGATGCAGAGCGTTCACTGCGCATGCGGGGAGGATGCATTGCATCAGCCCCGTGGATATAAAGGGAATAAAGGGGAAGGCAGCTCCAAGCAGGTCACCATTCAGAGAAAGGACCTGGCTTCCAGGACACAGCTCCAGCCAGCCAGCCAGCCAACAACCAATAGGAAGAAGAGAAAGCCTGTGGCCATCTGCTGTCAAAGCCTGGCAAGAGGCAGGCCACCATCCACCCCTGGCCTGACACTTGCTTTCACTTCCACCAGAGACCAAACCCACATCCACCCGCAGCTCCACCTCCACGAAAGCAGCAGAGAGCCAGACGGAGGGCAGAAGCCACAACTGTACCTGATGGAGATAAGACACCATCAAGAAGAGCGCAGATTCCTCTCTCAGCAGGTACACACCAACATCCCATCTCCAACTGCAGCCCTCCTCAACCTATGTCAACCAGACCTCTGACATGTCCGAATCACAGTACCAGGTGATTAAGGACAGGATCACTGGTCTTTCTTCACAACATCCAGACCCCAGATGAACCTGCTCCGACAGTCCAGGTTCTGCTCCTCCACCCCAGTGATGTTCACTGCCCTTCTAAGTGCTTTCAAAGGCCCTCACCTTACCAAGCTATGGTACCAGGACCTCAGCAGCAACAGGCAGCCCTTCCCCAGTCCGGCACAGGGTACATCGTACGCCACCGGTGCCACTGCAGCCACCGAATGCACGACCCACTGATGCCAGCATGCCACAGATGCCACCCATCAACAGATGCCACCATGCAACAGATGCCACCCACACCTCCCTTCGCTCAGCTGCATGACCAGACATCCCCACTACACTCCTTCTTCCTCCACCCCACAATCCAAGCCTGGCCTGAGAACATCTGTTCATCGTCTTGGACGACACCCATGTCATGGAGGAGGGGCTCTCAACATTTACAGGACTGAACCAGCTCCTGAGAGCTTCCTTCACACACGTCCCCTGTTGTCCTCTCGGGGCCAGGCACCCCAATGGTGCTTCAGACCAGCACTCCAAGCAAGGCAGCCACCTCCACAGCACCGGACCCTTCACCCCTGAGAACTATGAGCACGCCTCAGAGTGACTGAGAAGAATGCCAGGAGACTGGGTGGCTACCTGTTAACTTTATCTTTGCTCTGGGGCACTTAGCGTCATTTTGCTTTTACAGCTTGTTATTATAAAGAATTACACTTGCTTCATTTATTTTAGTAAATAAAGTCTGGGAAACTTTTAGAAATGGTTTAAGCCTTTGCATTGCTTGTGGGATGGAATTAAGTAGCAGTGGGATGGGCATGAGATTACCTGTGGGATGGGTAATAAGTGTGGGATGGGCTAGGGATTACCTTTGAGATGGTATAGCTGTGGGATGGGTTTAGGATAACCTGTGGAGAGGTAATAGACTGTGGGTGGGCCAGGGATACCTGTGGGGATTGGGCAGGGATACCTTTGGGATGGGTAATAGCTGTGGGATGGGTTAGGATACCTGGATGGGTGATAGCTGTGCATAGATTAAACTCCAGTGCAAGCAATAGTGGACTGTATGTCCACCCTCCAAAGTGGCCACACTTTGGCCCTTTATCACAATAACAATTTAATCATTTATCCACACATTTCACATAAACACAACTCATTTATTAAAATGCCTGTTTCTTGTAGGGCCACTCAACTCATGGCCCAACCTCATCAGTGTTGATGAGACGGCTGAAGGAAGCATCCATTAAGGCATCTACCTCCTGTCTTCGCACTCCACTTGCTCCAGCTTGGGGGAGTTGCACAGTGTTTTCAGGAGGTTGCGCTGCTTCTTCCCTTCACTGAAGCTCTGTGGGGCTGCACATCCACAGTATCTATCAGGTTTCGCCCTTGCCTCCAATTCCCCAGCTCCATATTCCCATTGCTTGTTGGAGCGTCCACGAGCCTGTTCTGCACACTGGGTAGCGGGTGCAGCATGAGGATTGTGCAGGATGCACAAGCTTCTACGATCCTCCTCACAGGTCTGTGCGAGTGATTGCTGCATGGTGGTGAGAAGTACAATGGAACCTGGTTGGCCCGGATTCAAAGGTTGTTCTCCACCACCTGCCTTGCCCCTGGACAGCCTGTAGTTGAAGATCCTCTCTTCACAGGTTGAGGAGTCTGGAGGTGTAGGGATCATGAAGAGTAGTTCGAGTGAGAGGCGTTCATCCCCCACGATGAATTAGGCATATCTGTGTGTTAGTTGGGCATGGTCTGGATTTGGGAGCTTCATGATGAGGTTGCGGTTCCAGCCCCTCCTTAGGTGGACTGCGTTGTATATCTGAGCATCTGAAGCTGACCCGTGCTGAGGCATCGATGTACATTGGAACTTGTAGTCAGCATCGACCATGGCGAGAAGGATGATGCATGAAGAAGCCTTGTAGTTGAAATAAGTGACCCTGACTTGGCTGGAGCTTTGCAGGCCATTAGCTTTACCCAATCTATGGCTCCAACCGGTGTGGGGAAAGGTTCCACCTCTGATTCCACTGCTATGCAAACTTTACTCCAGCCTTCTTCAGTGGTGGACACTGGAGGAAGCTCCTCCAGGTATGCTTCGTATGATGGCCTGCCACCACTTCTCTGCCACAATTGCTGATGGTGTTGTGTGGCACCCTCCAGCCGTACGGCATGCTCCTGATAATGGTACCCTGAGGCCAGGGGCGCAGAGTCCAGGTGCCCCTTTGAGCCCAGTGTCCAGGTGGGCTGGAAGTTTGTGCTCGGCTTTGGTCAACCTGGGTCTCAGCCATCCACAACTCGTCAAAGACAATGGCTGGCGGCATCCTCATGAAGTTCTGGAATGCACGAGTCTTTGTTACGCTCAGCTCCACCATCAGCTTGTTATACGTCCTACTCTGCTTTCTGGCATCCATCTTTTGGACCCCAGAACACTCTTGGCACCTCCTTTTTTTCGCGTAGAAACAGGTGAAAGAGCCTGTAGGGCTTTGCACTTGTAGAAGAACGGTTGGCTACCAAAGGAAGTGTGTTGATGATCCATGGTGGAGATGATTGGATGCTGTGGAAAGCAAGAGCAAGAGCAAAGGCTGAAGAGATCTGCACCGCAGGGCTCGCTGTGACTAAAGTGCAGATCCAGGTGAGTTCTCCCCCTTTTTTTATAAGATATAGGTTTTCCACTTGGTGTCCTTTTGTATCTCTAAACATCCTGCAGTCATCCTAAATATCCGAGATAGTCCCCTCTGCGAAACGTTTTTTCTGTTTTAATGCTTTGTATGCGAGCTGCATTCCGCCTTTCATCCTTTCTCTGCCATGCCTCTTAATTGCTTTGTTT
>BHFT01073060.1:0-12051 GCA_004320025.1 Laticauda laticaudata
CTTCAGCAGCTTTAATGGCTGCCTCTTTGCCGCTGGCAAAAAGAGTTTCTCCTGGATCTACCAGGGACTTTGCGATACCCCTGGGATTGTCAGGATATGCTCTTTACATTCACCATCACTTTGGGATGGTTTAGATCCGATTGGACCATCCAGGAGCAAAGATATCGGCAGTGATCTCAGATGTCCGAGATCGCATGCCGTATCATCACAACGCCAGCTCTGTTTCCTTGAAGATTTATTTTACATATTTTAACATTATAATATTTGGAAATTCAAATTGGCAGAGGATGGTATACTTGTAATAAATTATGTCATTTTTGAGGTTAGTTTTGGTGAAGGGTATGTGTAAACATGATGACATTTATTATATGACAACTTTTTAATGAAATTCCAGCAAAGATGTCAAAAAGAAGTTTGGGCTTTTTCAACAGTAATATTGCCCTTGAATAATTGCTGGAAGTTTTCTCCTTACTATGGAAAGAAGTTGGCCTCCAGAGTTCTATATCCATAAATTTAAAGTCCATCAAGTGTCTAAATAGAATAAATTTTCCGAAGGAGTATATTTCTTTAAAAGTACACATCTCGCTGTTGGAAGCATTGAGGATTCATTGAAATCTCAGATCCATTCATTTTAAGGTATATAGCTGAATATTATGAATGGGATGCATGTGTGTGCATATTTACATGAAAAAAATAGAATTTTATTGGAAATATTAAGATATTATTCAATAATACATCATGCTTTATTCCTGGTAAACATGTTTAGTATATATCTTTAGTTAAATACATACTTTTTACTCCTAGATAAATGAACAGATATTCCTTACATTCGTAGATAAGCTTGAAAAACTGTTTTTGGCAGAGATAAAAAAACTTTCTGTTTATAATATTATATATTGTTTGTCATTTAAAAAATTAATAATATATATTGCCAAGTGTATTCCTCCATCAAACATTTTGTTATTTCTATTATTAATATTCAGTTTAGATTTTTATACAACCAAGTCATTTTGACTTGCAAGATAAAACACAGTTAGTCATTGAGTTAAGTCCAGTTTCTTAGCAATCAAAGTTACAAAAGATTCCCAAAAGATATCTATGATCCAATTCTGATGGCTAGCTCCCACCTGAGGTCATGTTGTAAAATCGGTTCAGTTGCATAATGAAATACTTTATGACCATCACAACTTGATGAACATAATGGGAGGCTGCATTATAGTTGTAAGTTGAATACCTGTAAAATGCCTAAGAAAAAGGGAGGGAGGGAGGGAGGGAGGAAGGAAGAAAGGAAGTTCATCCCCAAATAATACAAAATTTCTGAACTGTTCAAAAAACTCAAAACCAATAGTAGAAAGAAAATAATTAAAAATTCAATAATGGTGACAAACTACATTCAAAAGTCCAGTTCAGATAATTCTGCAAAAATTTCAGTGTGTAGGATGAACTCTGTAAGCATCTTCTATTATATAGTATTGTTGTATTCCACATTTTAAGGCATTTTTACTAGAACTGGAAATAAATTTGTAACTGTGTAACCACTAGTTCCAGAATCATTTTTGCAGAACAAATGTTCATGCTTCATAATCTCAGCTTGTTGCCATGTAACAGCAGAACAAAGCCATGCTCAATGAAAGCAATATAAGAGCATTTGCTACATTAATTTTAGTTTTATGGTAGCCACATTCAGTTGCTGTATGCTCTATTTCCTCCTTTGGGGACCTAGCAGTTTATTTTTTTTTATCATAATAAATATTCTATACATAATCTATTGCAATACAGAACTGCCAAGAAATTCAGAAACCAACTGTTCCTACAAGATAGCTTCCAAAAGGTAGTTACTTGAGGATTGTTCAGGGTTAAAATATTCCTGGATGATTGCTTTATAAAACTGCAGTTATGATAAATTGTGAGGACATCAGTTGCAATTTATCATTTACCTTTCCCTGGTTCATTTACCATAATGAAGCCGATCTGTTTCTCCTGAGACTTGAAATAACCTTCCAAGACATAGAACAGAAAACAGATACCTTACTTTTTATTGCAATGTTTTAGCAAAATAAATATGTCATCAGACAAAGAAGTAGATATCTATACTGTAATCCAGATTCTAATACAAAAGCCTGATCAATGAACTTCTCTAAAATTTTATGCTTAAATTATTGTACATGAAACAATTTCACAACTGGCCAGTTAAATTTATGAATTATATATCATGCACATTAATGCACAAAAATTCTGCAATTTATCAGACAATGAGATTTAGGTAGGGGGATTTCAATATTTCTTTGAAATAGTCACCCATACCACTTAGAAAATTTGTGTTAATCTGAATAGATTTCATATTTCTCAAAAGGTTGTGACAGAAAGTTTAGTAGTTTTAGGTATCAACATAGACATATCAAGATATATTATGAAATAAAATTGCATTTAAATAATTAATCAATATATAAATATATATTTTGAAGAGGATTGTTTTGAATACACTGATTAATTTGGACATGAATGGAATTAATAAGAGACTCACAGCAATGACATAAAGCAGACATAGAGTAATATGTCTGTAAATACCAGGCTCTCCCCCCCTTCAAAATATAAGTATGAACTCTTGGACACTTTGTATTTCAAAAGGAATCTTTTTATTGAAGAGGCGTAAAGTAGATTAAAATTCAAAACAGGGTCTGAGTCCCTTCAGGGCATGCAACGAAGTTAAAGGGAATTAGAACCCTTCCCTGCAATCCAAAGTGGATTCCACCAAACTGCAAGTATGTTATTATCCCACCGTCTCTGAGAAAAGAAGACAAGGAAAGGTTCCCAGGAGTTATTTTCCAGTCCTGCAATCCACATGGCCCCTTCTCCCCTTACATCTCTCTAAGAGGTGAGATTTTTCCAGGCATCTGGGGTGCCAGGTAATGGTTATAAATCGTGTAAAAAGTTATACAAAGCCAATATAAGAAATAGGATATTTAGGTTTTTAGTTCCAATGCTCAAAAATCTTAATATCCCCTTGGCTTTAATTTTCAAATTTAATTACCTTCTATGCCAAAGCAGGTTTTTCCGATTTTCATCTGCTATCTCTGTAGGGAAGGAGAGTGAGAAGANAAAAAAAAAAACTTTCCCTTTGTCTTTTCTCTGCCGCTTTTAACGATCTTGTATCAATGTATCCTTTGAAAAGTTGAACCTACAGAATAAAGCTGTAACTTATTGTCCCAGTTCAGCCAAAAACTTTCACTTCTTCAAACTTCCTCCTGCACAATCTTATCCGGCTGAAAGCTTCTTTGTGGCGGCCATTACTGACCGCCACTCCACCGCCTTGGGAGAAGGGAGTTAAACCGGTTGAGGAGGGGGATTATGATTCCCCCAGACCCCTGCCTGGATCTCCCCTGTCTTCGGTTACCTATACGGGGTAACCATAGCCTCCAAATCCAGCTGGATCGGGGGCACCTTGGCTGCAATCACAGCAGGAACCACGCACGATCGTGGATTCCTGCCACCGCCGAAGCCTTGCAACCGGATGTCCCAAGCGTGGTTTATTCTTTACTGACCAATCATTGTCATTCTTCTGTCCAATCACAGTGCAATCTGTCTTGACCAATCAGGTGAGGGTATTCCAAGAATGCTAATATGGAACACTTCCAATCCCCTTCAGTGTTGTATGGGGAAAGAGCCTCAGCCGTTTAAGAGCCGAACATGAAGTGATCTTACTGTTCGGAACGGCACTATAATGATTTGGAAATTAAGCAGCTGTAAAATACGTTTGAACTGCTGTTATGAAGACTTTTTCTAAAGAGGAAGCAAGCCCCAATGCTCAATTTTGAGAGAAAACATTGGAGGCTGTAGAAACTTTGAATTGCTAATTTGGTCTCCTTGAAAGTTTATCCCCCCTAGAAAAATGCTGCTAGTGTCGACGGTCAGAGTTTAAAGAGACTGTCATAGGCAGGGGTGGGAAATGACAGGATTAACTACAGGTTCAGTGATTTACAAGGTTCGGTGATTTATGATGTGCTTCCCTGCATGCTGCGCTTGCGCACTTGTAAATCATCATCAGCATGCAGCCTTTGAAACAGCCCTCTTTTCCTGATTTTTTAACTGCAGCTGTGCCTCACACGGCAGCTGAAGTTGAAAAATCAGGAAATAAAGGTCAGGTAAGAGCCTGGGTTGGCAGGTGGGCAAAAACATCAGCAGACATAGAACCAGTTCTGTGTCTGCTGCTCTTCAAAGCTACCGGTTCTACAGAGGTGGACAGAACCAGTAGAAACCCATCCCTGGTTGTAGGCTATAGGGATTCCTAGATGACAAGAAAGGGGTCCGTGAATTTAGTGAAAAAGCAAACCTGATGTTTCTTTCTCTTTCATTTTAGCTGCTATTCTGGCCAATCTGGAAAGCTATCTATCTCAACAAAATATAGAAGGTTTCCACACTTCGACTTCATGTCTCAAAACTAAGAGAGAGAAAAAGAAAGGGATTTGCATAAGCAGAGGAATCGTATCTTACTGGCCCAAGTTTTTCAAGATACTTTGAATTAAAAACAGAAAGAACAGCAATTAAAAGCATGTTGATTTGTAATCTTCCTTTACAATAGAATCATGAATATTTATGTGATTGATGTTTTGTTTCCTGTTCACCATTCAGCCATGTTCTTGGATTTTAGAAACTGGGCCTTATTAAAGAGGAAAGCAGTGTTCAATTATTTCAGTAAATAATTTTTTCTACAACATCAAATATTTGGACAGCTAAGCCTCAAGGACTCATATTACATACAAAGAAAATGTAGAATGCATGAAGTGCAAGCATCTTACAGCACAAATTTTATGTTACCGGAAACTACCCTGCAGCCTGTGAAATTAATTTACTCACCGCTATAGCTGTCAGCCTTCAAGATCTTCTACCATTGCTTTGCATCTTTCGGCTGTCATAAGAAACGTGGGGGGAGGAGTGGATGAGTCTGGGAAGTGAGCTGGAGGTGTTACATTTTTCTGTTGTGTAAATGAGGGGGGGGGAGCATACATCAGAGTTATAATACAAAACTGTCCTAAAAAGCCAAAATGACCCAAGTAAAGTGTCCCAAGCAAATATTAAAGTCAACAAGGTAGCCACCCATTCTCTAGACTACTCTTCCAGTCACTGGAGGATTGCATGGTCTCAGGCCGGTGAAGGGTCCAGTGCTGCTGGAAGGTCGCAGTGGCCTGGAGTGCTGTTGTCTGAGGCGCCATTGGGGTGCCTGGCCCCTGAGAGCGACAACAAGGCGAATGGTGTGCTGGAGGAAGCTCTCAGAGAGTTAGGCCTCAGTCCTGTTGATGTGAGAGCCCCTTCCTTCCATGACATGGGTGTCAGCCCCAAGGACACGGATACAGATTTCTGAGGCTCGGGCTTGGCCTGTGGGTTGGAGGAAGAGGAGTGCTAGTGGGGGTCTGATCGGCAGGTGTTTGAGCGAGTGACGGCATCGGCTGGCATCTGTGGAGTCGGTAGGCATCGTGGCAGTCAGTGGCCACAAGGCTGGGTATCGTGGCACGTGGGCACCTTATGTGGGTGTGCGATGTACCTCTGCCTGGACTGGGAAGGGCTGCCTGTTGCTGCTGGAAAACTTGGTAGCCGTAGCCTTGGTAGGCAAGAGGGGCTGTGGAAAGCCTTGGAAGGGCGGCTGTGACATCACCTAGGATGCGAAGAGCCAGACCTGCGGCCTGGGTAGAGCAGGTTCAGCTGGGCCTGGAGGGTTGGTGCCAGAAGACTTGTGATCCTTCTCCCTTGATCACCTGGTTACTGCGGATTCGGGCATTTCCATGAGTCGTCTGGTATGACCGTAGGTGAGAAGGCTTTCTGTTAGAGGATGGTATGTCAGACTGTACCAGCTGAGAAGAGAGGGAGATCTACGCTGCCCCCTCTTGATGGCGTCCCTGATCTCCAATGAGACAGTGTGGCTCTGTCCCTCCAGTTTCTAGCTCATCTCTGCCCCATGCTTTCTGTGCGAGGTGGAAGATGGGGGTGCGTTGTGGGTGGTCTTGGTGGACATGCCCTCCCCTTGCTCCCACTGCGGACAGGGGCGTCCTCCATGTGCTCCACCACGGGAAGCTTCAGCTGTTTGGGGGTCTCCGTCAATGGGACACTCCAAAGATATCTGCCTGGACACAGGAGCTAACTCCTGGCCAGAGAGGACTGACTCTCTGTGGATGCCTTGAGAGGTGAGGGTAGACAGGAGGGCTGCTCCCGGTTGGCGGATCTCACCCTCCAAGAAGCTGCACTTGTCCATCACGAGGTCTTCCTGGTCGGTGAGCTTGACTGCAAGCCTGGCCAGACTTCTTTGAGCGTTGCCAGCTTCCGCTACCAGGTGTGCATGTGCTTACACCCACCCCAGGGAGGACATCCAAAGTGTAGCCCAGGCCTCTCCGCCTTTCTTCTCTCCAAGCCGGCTGCTTTCCACTTTGGTGTCTCGATAGAGCCTGTGTCCCTTTCCTCCAGAGATTACTCGTTCTCCTCAGCATTTCGATCACCTCCTCCTCATGCCTGCCTCTGCCAAAATGGAATACTGTCTCCTCTCACCCTTTTCTCAGAATGCCTCTTCCTCCCTCTGGCAGGGCCTTCTGCGGCCTCTCATCGTAGGGCTTTGATGTTCTAGGGACTTGGTCCACCACACCACCACCACCAGCAGCAGCCAGCACCAGCAGCAACCGAGGAGCATAGCAGCACAGCAGCACCAGCAGGACCTGGAGCAGCACCAGCAGAGTCAGCAGCCAGGCAGAAGCACCAGCACCAGGAGCAGCAGCAGCAGAAGCCACCAGCACTCAGCAGAGTCAGCACCAGCAGCCAGAAGCCCCAGGCAGAAGCCAGAGTCAGCACCAGCGGGGTGGGATGGTTGCGTCCTGTCCTGTCTTGCCAGGGCTCGGCAGGAGTAGGCACAGGCTTCCTCTTTGCTTCCCCATGGTTTGTTGGCTGAAGATGTGTTCTGCATCAGGTCTTTCCTCTGAATTGGTGACCGGCTGCCGAGCTGCTTCCTTTATATCCGCAGGGCTGACCACAATGCATCCTCCCCGCTATGCGCAGTGAATGCTATTGCATCCACTAGGCATCACTAGGCATCCGTTAGGCATCCGCTGCATGCACTCGCGTCATCTGCTAGGGCATCCACTGCATTCCGCTCCTTCTGCTTGTTGGCGTTCAGCTTCGCTGTTCTACCCCAGAAGCCTGTGGATGTGTTCATCTGCTTTCCATTCCGCCTAGGCTTCCGTTGAGCATCCACTTAACATCCTCACTACATCCTTCCCCCCATCCGTTCCTTTCCATTGTTGTTCCACTCTGTTTATGCAAATTTGGGGGGTACGGTTTGAGAGCGGATAACAACGGATGGAAAAATTGGGCTCGTCCACTGTGTCCTTTTTACATATGTTTTGCCATGCCATCAGCGATTTGGACCCAGCCTTACATGGGGAAAACTGGGTGAATTCGTCGAAGAGTTTTCGGTTTAAGTTTAGCTGGAATGTGCAGGTTTATTAATCCGTTCAATCGTGAAAAGGACCAACAATATTAGGACCAAGGCTTCTTTGACTTTTTGAGTGCGTGGTGCAGTATCTGGTTGGACAGGAAAACTTTGTCACCTAATTTCTGTGGAGATCTTTCTTGTCTGCCCAAACTTCTTATGAGCTTGATGGGCCTCATTCTCATGCTTTATATGTTTACTGGCCCAGGTTAAGTTGGAGTTGAGTTATCCATTCATCCAACGAGTGGATTCGTTGTAGGCCTTTCACGAGGAAGTCCAGGTATGCGGTACAAAATCTTGCTCGCCAAAGCCTACTAATGAGTAAATCCAGCTACTACTATGTACGGAGTGTTATATGCCACTTCAGCAAATTTGTAGTAGGTCGGACCAGTTTATCTAGTTGATAATTTATATAACATCTAAGATACTGTTCTAATACTGCATTAGACCTCTCAACAGGCCCCATTTGGTTTGAGGGTCGGTGGGCGGAGCTTAAGCCCGGGGAGGCCTATCAACTTCAGAACTCTTTCCAAAAATTTAAGGTAAATGGACCCCTCTGTCAGAGGATTTATACATCCGGAACGCAATATATACCTATAGATATGTGAAAATAAAACAGTTAGCCAATGTCTTTGCAGATGGAATCTTGGAACAAGTATGCAATGTACTTGTTTGGAAAACAAATCGGTACCATCCAAATAACCATGTTTTCCACTGCTTTCGGGTAATTCTACGTATAACGTCCATAGAGATTTCCTTCCAGGGGGCTGTTGGTCTCGCTACATTTTGTGACAACCACTGCTGCAAACCATCTCTAACTGTTGTAGTCATTCGAATGAGCCAGGAAACAAATCATCAAGTTTTTAAGGCTTCTTTTCGTTGTGCGGTGAGGCTCATTCGATAAATCTACTTCTTGTTTTCTTCTTTTGCGGCTCTGCGTGATCACTGGGGCAGCTAGATGTTTGGTCGAAACAATGGGCTGATCATCTCCTTGGCGCGAATATTATTATATTGCGGGTAGTCTAGAGAGAGCATCCCGCCATGAAGTTCGTTCCCCCTGCGAAATTGGCTACTTCAGTGAGAAATTGAACCAACTTGAAATACTGACCAGTGGACTTGTTTAGGGGACAGCTTCTGAGGCGTTTTCAAGGCTTCCAAACTTTTATGATCAGTCCATACCTCAAATGGATTGTTTTGCTCCTTCCAGGAAGATGTCTCCAGATCAGTAAGGCCCAGCGCGACTGCAAAAGCTTCTCTTTCCCAGGACGGCCCACCTTCTCTCAGTTTCAGATAATTTACCGGAGGTATACGCACAAGGCTGTAAGAGTCCCTTTCTCGTTTGATTTGAAAGTACACCGCTTCCACGGCCAGCATCACTCACATTGCTTGGATCATTGAAAAGAGTCTCCGATGTCTGTTGCTGCTTTAGCACTAGTTCTGCAGCAAAACAGTTGTTTTTAGCTTTTTCAAAAGCCTGCTTGGCACTCCATGGACCAATCCAATGGCTTGCTCAGCCTTTGGGCTTCACCTCCCCTTTTGTTTTTAAGAGATTTGTGATGGGCATTGCTATCTGAGGCAAAAGTCGCGGATAAATTGCCGCCGTAAAAATTTTTGCACAATCCCGAAAACCTCTTGAAGTTGTTTTCTGGGTCTGTGGGGAGCCAATTTCCAGTACGGCACGCAACCTTCTCTGGCATCCATTTCTTGCCCCAATGAAATGCGATATCCCAAATAGTCAGATTTTTCTCTTCATGGAAATCACACTTGCTGATAGTTTAGCAATTACAACTTAGCGCACCACAGTTTCTGGTAGAACGACCGCACCAGTTTTCACATGTTTCATTCCAGAGTTTCCGTTGCTAGATTAAAAGGATGGCTTCATTAGGTAAACCAAGAATCCCCCTGTATAAAATAGTTCATAACACGCTGATTGATCATCTGCATGAATACAGTTGCGGGCCCCTTGCTAGGCCAAAAGGAAGAATGTTTGAATTGGAAGCAACCCATCGGGCAGGTTTAAAAGCGGTCTTTCACACTCATCCCCGTCCTTATCGAATTTGCCGTAGTATGCTTCTTCTCAAATCCAACTTTAGTGAAAATCTTTCCCTTGGCTAGGTGGGCCAGCATTGTCCTTCATTCAAAGGAAGGGTACACGTTTTCGGAAATGGCGTTCAAATTTCTGTAGTCCAGCCACCAAGCGTTGAGCCATCTTTCTTTTCACGGAACAACACTGGGGCCCTGCTTACCCGGCGCCGAGCAGTGTTGGATGAAACCACGTTTCCCAAATTTTTTTATTCTATAAACAATCTTAGCTCCTCTAATGTCTCACAGGTTCATTGTATATAACTTGGTTTTCGGCGAGCCTTCACCCCAGGTAAAATTTCAATTAGCACAATCTGTTGACTGGTAAGGCGGGAGCTCATCCGAGGCCTTTTCACTGAATAATTCCCTTTAAATCCCAATATTCTTTTGAACTTTCTCCCCTTTAAAGGAGTGCGTTCAGGTACCCTGTGGAAATTTCTTATTTTTCAAATTGTTTTATTTTTTCTGAGCCCCTTTTTGACTTAGGTCGCCCCTTCTTTTTCCGGTCACTGATTGGTGCGTATGCCGCAGCTACCTCTTTTTCCAGTTAACCTGGGGTTCCATTTCCAGAGCCAGGGTAATCCAGTATTAACAGTGCTCCATCCAGGGCCACAATAAAACGCTAGGTCTTATTATGCTCTCCCTCATAGTCTTGTCCACAGGGTTCCATGATAAAATGCTGCAGGCAACCCCCAGCCATTGAGTCCACGAATTGGCAAAAAGCAATGGGCATTTTTTAAATGTCTTATCAAGCCCATTTTCTCCCACTACTTCTCCGTGTGATAACACACTTTTGTGCATCCAGAGTCCAGCCCAGGGCTAGTCAATTTCCCCTTCAAACCCCTTGAAGTGGGTACCCCTCAACTTCACTGGAATGTCATAGGGCCCTCATTTGGACTACAGGAAGTCGTCTCTGAGTCGCCAATCGCTCTGTCTTCAGGGGTAGTCAGGGTTTACCGGACTCCTTTCCCGCTGAGTTCACAGCCCCCGGTGACCTTCCTTCCTGCCATCAGAAACAGGCAGAGGGGTTTGGGTCTTGCTGCCGCTCCTCCCCTTCTGAGCGTTTGGGACTCTTGAGGATGTGGGGGGAAGCTGTGCCTCCACCCAGAACCTCCCCGCCGTCTGCTTTGCGGTTAAATCAATTTCCACGTCTTCTGCCAGCAAAGTACCACATCTGCCAAGTCATTTGGGTCTCTTCTAGCAATGCATCTCTGGCTACACATCTTCGTTTAATCCATCTTTAAATGCCTTCTATCAGGTGGCTTCCTGGGACCAGCCTTCGGATATGACCTGCTAACTGTTCTATAATTCTTGGGTTTTCTATGTCTTCATCCTGATCCGGGGGCCTTGCCGCTCTGTCAATGGCGTCCTCAAACCTAGCCCGCAGCGCAGTCAATGAACAGGTTATAATTCATCAACTCGGGAGCATTTATCATATGCAGGGTGTCACCATCCAACTCTGCAAGCTGTTCCCTCCAGAGCCCTTGTAACACATCTCACTATTGGCTGCTTCTGAGGAAAAATCCTCCCCATATTCTTCCATATAGCTCCAAACTTGGGTTGAGCGAAAACACCCAGCGGTTCTGCGGATTTCCCCTGCCTACTACTTCTAATGGCAGGGGCCAAACTTAGGAGCTCTACAGCCTTCTAGGAATTTACACCTCCCGACTGGGGGCCCCGGCCGGCTTGCCTGCTGGCTCAGGTTGATTTGTGGGAAGGGGGGGCCTGCTTCTTGTATCTGGGGCTACTCCCCCTTCCCCTCATACCTTTGTGCCCTGTGGAATTGTTTCAAGCTTCATTAAGGAGTCTCCTGGCTGGACCCAGTGAGAGTTGTCCTTCCTTTCTCTGACATGGCTCCTCTTTTCCATGCTGGTGGGTGGTTGTTGATCCCGGGGGGGGGGGGTCCTTCTCTGCGATCTTTCCAGCCAACCCCACCACATCTGGGCTTACAAGCGGGATCTCTTCCAGATTGAGCTCTGCTAACGATTGGGCTTCCTGTACCAGCAAAGAATCTTGCCCTCCAATGGCTCCCAGATCTTCCTGCGTCACTAGTTGAAGATGACATGATGTTCAGGCCCCCTCGAAGAAAATTGGGGTGTTTTCTCTGGGCTGTGCTCGCGGTGCTGGTAGAATGAGATTTCAGAATAATGTCGTGAGGTGCTTTCCATTCAAAATCAAGAAAGAAAGACTTAGACTCTTTAAGGTTAGAGAAAAGTTATCATTTTACTGAAAATGAAGTGCGTAGCAACCAAAGAAATTCTGAATCTGAGAAAATTTAAGGCGCCGCAAAATCACATGTACAAAGTGATGGAAGTGTTCCCACCCCAATAGGTCAGATGAAACTTCCAATTAGAAATTGTGAATATGATCATGTGGCATCTTCCAGGTGTGATGATGAGGCCTCTGTCCGAGTTGACCTTGGCCATACTTTTGATAATGGCTGGTTGCCAGTTGCCCGCAGAGAAAAGAAAGAAAGCCCTAAGCGAGAAATAGAAACCTAA
>BHFT01073068.1:0-18512 GCA_004320025.1 Laticauda laticaudata
CAATGGATGGCAAGCTTTTTTGTCCATTTTACATCCTCTTTGCATCCGTTGGTGCAGTGGGACATGGGCTTAAGAAGGGAACTATAGAGGACAGAAAGAATGCTTTCAGAAAAGGCCTGAGTCCAGCTCCTGCCTCATTCACTGGAGATACAGAAGGGCGGGGGAACAAAAGGGGAAGCACATTTACCCTGGCAAGAGTCTGTTCCTGTAGCTTTTCCCTAAAGAGAAATAGTCTTAAACCTAAGTAGCTTTAGTCTCTTGTTCTGGTCTACCTCATAAAGCTGATAGGAATGTCCTCATCAAATGGTCTTCCTGTGAATGGTTATTCTGCCACTGGCTGCATCTGACAGCCATTATCCAGGAGCAGCAAGAGCATGTTCTCCAAATCCCAAAATAGGCCTCCTAACAGCACCCCCAACCCCCCATCCATCCTGCAAAATGAAGAAGGTTTGAACCTTGGTTGCAGGAATTAGGTATGTCTAATGAAAAGAAGGACTAGGGTGACATGATAGCAGTCTTCCAATATTTATGGGGTTTCCACAAAGAATGTGGGGGGTCAACCTATCCTACAAAGCAGGAATCACCAACTGTTGGGACTTCAGGGACTACCAAACTCATAATTTTAAATCCCGCAGAAAATTCTGCAGGAAAATCCCCCACCCTGTTTTCCTTGATCAATCGTTCCTTATTTGGTATCACAGGGTACCATCTCCAGCTCCGTTCTCAGGGGGAGAGAGAGAGAGACAGACAGACTTTTGGCTTCATGCAAGGAAAGCAGCAGAAGCCTTTCTTTCTCTCCCCCAAACTCTGCCAGAAATGAGTCTTTGTGAGACTTATCACACTGGCACAGCCTCCTGGAGCAGGAGGCCTTGCAGGGTCTCAAAGACTCATTTCTGCCAGAGTTTGGGGGAGAGAAAGAAAGACTTCTGCTGCTTTCCTTGCGTGCAGCCAAAAGCAGAAGAGGACAGAGGTGGAAAGAAGCAGCCTGGTGGCCAGGCAAGGTGCAAGATGCATGGAGCAAGTGGGGCAAGTTTCCACCCTCTGCCCTTTCCCCCCCTCTCCCCTCACAACCTCATGTTGTTCACAATGCAAGCGACGCAAGCCTTGTGTCCCCGTAGGCCATATGGGCGGTGCAACCTTGTGTTTCCATGCAGCCTGGATTAATTGCTTTGGGAGGGACATTTCTCCGTGGACCAGCAAAAAATTTTCATGGACCACTAGTGGTCCCTGGCCCCTGCTCCAAAGCACCAGAAGGCAGAACAAGAAGCAACGGATGGAAACTAATTAAGGAGAGAAGCAACCTAGAACTGAGGAGAAATTTCCTGACAATTAGAACAATTAATCAGTGGAATGGCTTGCTGTGTGTGCTCCATCACTGGAGGTTTTTCAAGAAGAGACTGTGTGGCCATTTGTCCAGAATGATTTAAGTTCTCCTGCTTGAGCAGAGGGCTGGACTAGAAGACCTCCAAGGTCCCTTCCAACTCTGTTATTCTCTATATCACATAGTTGGTGATGGAGATGATGTGACATGAATTCTGGGTGGGCTGGTTGCGCTTAAATTCCTTCACTTCTTCACAGGGCCATCAATGGGAGGCCATCAAAAAAAGTCAAAATGTTGGCCAAGCAGTGTCAGCCCCACCTCCGGGGCATCAATCATACAGCCATAGCCTCCATCTTGACTCTTTTTACACTCTCCCCCATTCCCTCCTCCACATGCACCCTAGGCTTCTTGCATGGTTTATTTTTGGTGCCTCCAGGATCTTTCCAAGAAATGGGGAGGAATTGTGGCTTGGAGATTTTAAAGAGCACCTTCATGTTGATCATTGGCTTCATTTTTGCATTTGTTTAAGCTGGAATATGCCCAACATTTCTCTCAGGAAATGCTAGATGGGTTCCTAATTTATGAGGTCAGTGTCCTTATTATTTGTAACGAGTCCTGTCCATCTGGGGAAGTTTATGAAATATCATAAATAATGATCTCTGGTATTTATGCAGCATCATGTTTACACGGGCAAGTTGCCACCTGCACAGAAGAATAAACAAAGGGCCGTTCTTCTGAAAGAAGGCAAGATACCCAGGATTGATTTAAGACACACACACACACACACACAATTTCTGGAACAGAGGATCAGAATGCTTGAGAGACAGTTAAGATTTTTTTTTCTTCATTTCTTCCCCCTCCCATCTCTCCAGTAAAGCTTCTCAAAACTTCACTGGAAGTGAAGGACAAGGAATGAGCCAAGGATGAATTCATCATGCTGACCCAGGTCCATTCAGGATTCAATGGTGACATTCACACAACAAGCCAACCAGAGGTAGTATTCAGTCGGTTGAGACCAGTTCTGGAGAACCAGGAGTGGAAATTTTGAGTAGTTGGGAGAACCGGCAAATCCCACCTCTGACTGGCCCCACCAACCCTGTCTGTTCTCTGCCTCCCGAGTCCCAGTGGATCAGCTGGATTTTCTTTGGTTGCCCTGTGCAGGAGAACAGAGCTGGAAAGTAGGCTAGTGGGGTGGGAAGAAATGGGGATTTTGCAGTCCTTCCCCTGCCATACCAGCAAGCCACGCCACACCCACCAAGCCATGCCCACAGAACCAGTAGTAAAATGTTTTGAATCCCATCACTGAAGTCAACTTGTTGAGTGTTCACAATGGCTATTTTTTTTTCTGGGATTTGCTGTAGCAGGCAATTACCTTTGGTTGGGTTGTGTTGAGTTGACCCAGTCATTGTCTTTCATCTTGGATGGCAAATGCTCACAGTCTTCCTTGTTTGGGAATGGCAATGCTCAGAACTTGGGCCAACTTCCTTTGGCCTTGCTACTCTGCTTTTCCAAAGTGGACATTTGCTGAGTCACTGCTGGAAGAGCTGAAGGACCAAGTAAGAAACAGATGATTATAGGGAAAACCTATCCTTAGGTAAAAAGTAAAGGTTCCCCTCGCATATACGTGGTAGTCATTTCCAGCTCTAGAGGCCAGTGCTCATCTCCATTACAAAGCGGAAGAGCCAGCGCTGTCCAAAGACATCTCTGTGGCCATGTGGCTGGCAGGACTAAATGCCTTTGAAGGTGCACGGAACGCTATTCGCTTCCCCCCAAAGGGGTCCCTATTTTTCTACTTGCATTTTTTACATGCTTTCAAACTGCTATGTTGGCAGAAGCTGGAACAAGGAACGGGAGCTCACTCCATGAAACCCACTCTGTTACACTAGGGATTCGAACCGCCGAACTGCCGACCTTTCTGATCAACAAGCTCAGCCTCTTAGCCATTGAGCCACCTTTTAGCCCTTTTAGAGACCTATCCTTAATGGTCTCTAAAAGTCAAAGATTACTTGATGGAACATAATCCATCGATCAAGTTGCTGGGGTTTTTTCTACTAGTGTTCATTTCAATCAAGTGAAATTCAAGTGTTGGCCCCCAGCTAACTCATAAGGGCAGAGTTTTGCTCTCCCAACAAGAGTTCCTTCCTCCTTAGTGAACTTCAGATGTGATGCTCATCCATTCTCACAGCTCCCAGGCACCCTCGGCATTTTCTCTAACTCCCAAGGTGAGTCTCAACAGTTCCAACAAGTTTGAGAAGGGCTGCTGCCTTAATCTTAACGTCTTTGGATTTTTTACCATTTTCTAGCCCCTTACCAAATAAATTAGACCATAACTCCCATAATTCTCAGTCATTTGAGGAAGGCACCATGAAGAAGAAACATAGAGTGGACAACAGTGAGCCAGACAAACCAACAATCTGGAATGGGGAACGAGCAGTTTGCTGAGTGTCTTTCTATGATGAATCTCTTCTTTTGCATCTCTTTTAATTGCTGTTGCAAATCCCTGAGCAGCTCATGTAAAGCAGCAACTATTTCAAACAACTCTGTTTGGCCAATGAAAGGAAAGGCATATTTAATTGCACTTCAAATGTTACCTGTCCCCAGTTACATAGCGACAATTCCTCGGCTCATAGCCTTCTCAGACTTCCTGGTGACCCATTTATATGTGCCATGAAGCTGGGGCCTCCAAGAATTCAAGCAACATAATAGGTTGTGAGTTATGGGCACAGGGCTTAATTCTTGGGCAACTCTTTGTGGCCGATCTTCCCTGCCCTGGTCTGCAAATAATTGAAGGTTTTTTAATTAACCAGTCAAGCTCACACTTGTTTTTCTGTTAAGGGTTTATTGGCTAAGAGAGGAAACACAATTGTTGTGGTAACCATGTCAAGAAATACTGTATAGGACAATTTTATCTTGTATGGAGCTTTATTTATAGTGCCATTGTTAAGGAGGTATTTTCTGCTTAAGAGAAACTGCTCGGGCAAGTTTTTTTTCCCTCTCCCAAAACTGGTGCAAATGTTTAAAATACTTCAGTTCTTCATTACACTCAAAGACCAAAATTATACAATCCCTATATCAAATAAAACTGCCACTGCCAACAAAATAGGTCATGAATCCTAGGCAGTCAACCTTGAATTCTACAAGCATTATAACAAAATTTAGAACATTTACAGAAATTAAATTGTAAGTACTGAAAGTAGAATAAGTTGAGGGATCTGGAAATTTAAGCATTAATGGAATTGTTATTTTGTTAACAATCATTAAGTAAAAAATAGCTGTTATTTTTCTTTATTTTTTTTATGCTTGGTTGTAATTTGTTTGATTATTGTAATCCACCATGAGATAGTAAGAATCCCTGGCACACAAGTTTAATAATTATCATTAATTATATGAGTATTAATATCTTCACAGAGCATACATTACAAAGGAAAATAAACTATTGTTTCAACAGACCATGTTCTATATGGTTTTCATTATATTTCTCTTCCAAAGTGGTTCTTGGTAGCTTGTTCTTAGTCCATAAAAGAAAAAGAACCAGCAATAAGTCCAGATAAAAACACATTTTGTCACATCAAGAAAGCTGTCATATTCTGAACCCAACTCTTAGTCCCAATATTATTAAGGAGGACAACATCAAAGCAAGAAGAAAAGTCCTTCTTAAAAGATACAGGCGTTTATAAAATGCATCTCATAATGTCCTAGATAATTTCTGGGTGATGTAATTCCACATCAAAAGAGGGAAGCTGTAGCCTTCCAAACAACAGTGCAAGGATTAGCTCCTCTTTAAAAGTTCACCTTGCTATGTAGAGAAAGCACCAATATGAACTCAAATGCACTCATGTGAACATCTGTGATGTTGACATCTAGTGAAGCAAAACTTTGGTCCATGTGATTATTTTTTTCCACTTTATTCTCGGGATGTTTCAAGTGTTTTTCCAAACGTCTCTTTCTGCTTTTGCTGGAGGAAGAAGGACCAATAACAGGTAATGTTTGTTCCTTTTCCATGATTTTTGTATTGTTTTGAAGCCCAGTTCCATGGAAAGATTTCTTTGGAGCGTGGGAAGGCTGCAGAGCTCTGGGAAGATGACTGTCTAAGAGAAGACATTTAACAGATTAACAGAGTTGGAAGGGACCTTCTAGGTCATTTAGTCCAACCCTCTGCTCAAACAGGAGACACTACACCATTTCTGACAGATGACAGTCCAATCTCTTCTTGAAAGCCTCCAGTGATGAAGCTCCCACAACTTCCAAAGGCAACTCCTGTTCCACTGATTGATTGTTCTCACTGTCAGAAAATTGCTCCCTATTTCCAGATTGAATCTCTCTTTGTTCAATTTCCATCCATTATTCCTTGTCTGGCCTTCAGATGCCTTGGAAAATAGCTTGACACCCTCCTCCTCTTTGTGGCAGCCCCTCAAATATTGGAACATTGCTATCATGTCTCCCCTGGTCCTTCTCTTCACTAGACTAGCCATTTACAGGCCCCTTAACCACCTTGTCCTTAAATAATTGCAAGGAGGTGTAAGGATATGTCAGTTTGACCAATGAAAACAAGTACCATCTTGTGCTTTGAAAGATACCTCAAAAGCATTTTTCCTCACCGGATTGAATAGTTCACTCATTCCAAGCAGAAACCCAAAAACGCCACTTAATTGGGCACCAGAATCCCAGGAATTGGTTGCAATTGTTAGAGCTGTTACACATTTAATTGATTTGCTTCATTCATTTGCTTCATTGTTTAAGCAGATTTGTGTTTGTTGGTTTTTTTTGCATTGCTATTTTATTCCTCTTGATTGCTTTAATAGTTTTATTTTTCCCTTTTTGTCCAGTCTTTCCGCTCTGATCTTTGACAGAGCAGAAAATCCAATTCAATGAAAAAGACATTTGTTGCAAAACATATTTGCTAAAGCTTCACAAATAAAAACTAGAATATGGTTTTCCTGGCATCTCTTTACCTGCTGTTTTCCAGTTCTCTCCCCAGGCAAGTTTTTTCCTACAATTTCATTTTTAAGGTTGCCTTTTAAAATATTCTCACTAGAAGACCCATGGCCAAGCTTGAATTATCCTATTTCAGACACAATAATGTAAGGACTAGCTCTCTTGAGAAGTCTATAATGCTTGGAAACTGGTGTCAGAACTGTCATTCTGCTATGCCACGCTTTGCCTGCTGTCAGCCTACCATAGGCAATGTGTGTGTGTGTGTGTGTGTGTGTGTGTGTGTGTGAACATCTAGGCGGGAGGATTAGCTAGAAGAAGGTGGGATAAAGGGAGGAGATTTTGAAGTATCATTAGCAAGACTTCCAGATTCTGCAACAGCTTTGTTCCCTAGCCTAGGCCATCTGCCTAGCAAACTCACAAGATTAATTTCTCTCACCATGTACATGTATACATCTGAACTAGACTGCATTGTTTCTTTTTGTCATATAAGTGGGTACATGCACAATTTTGTATTTATTTATTTATCTTGTCACATTTATGTAGTGTATATTGGAGGTGGAGACCCTTTGAGAACTGTATGCAACAAAATTTCATTTTAATGTATGACGGTCAGTGTGCATTCAAAGTGACAATAAAGTTAATCTAAGTGTAAGAAATAAAACGATGCATTGTGCCATCCCGTGAGAACCACCAGCCGTTCCAAAGTCACACAAAGGACTGCAGAACCATCCAATCCACAAAGAGAAGGATTGTTACCCAAACAATTTGCTACCACCTAATTGGACACCCGTTGATAACGAGGGGAGGAGGATGGGAACACGGGAAAAGTTAAGCATATGCTTTGGGTGTGAAAATCCCAGATTTGCTTCTTCTGTAAACACTTGGCTTTAGTGAAGTGTACCTTTGGCTAACCATAGGACTGAGAGTCTTTCTTTTCTAACTGACCAAGTTGGGACAGTTGACAGGTGGAAGGAAAGATAAAAAGAAGAGAATCAGAAGCAAAGTGGAGGGACTCAGTTACAGTGTTGATGAGTCCAACTTTAGAAGATCCAAGGGACCAGGTTAGGGACAAATCATTATGGAAAAAGTTATCCATATAGTGTCCAATTAATTTATTAATTTGCTACCCACCTTTATTATTTTACAATAATTCAAAATAGCAAACATACCCATCACATTTTATTGTCCCCACAACAACAACCCTATGAGAAACATAGACAATAAAATAGACCAGACTTCTATTGTTTGGTTATTTCCCCAAGTAGAGCTATAGCGAAGATGAAAAAAACCAACCCTTTAATCGATCAATATCTTGAAAACATTACAACCAGTCCATAGAATATTTGGGTAGGTAGCTGATTGTTTTGACACAGAATATAAGGCAGAATTTGTATTGCAAAAATGTGGCCCTTAATTACTTTTCAAAAGCATGTCTGAATGAACTTCTAAATAGCAATAGCAATAGCCCTTAGACTTATATACTGCTTCATGGTGCTTTCCAGCCCTCTCAAAGCGGTTCACAGAGTCCGCCTTTTGCCCCCAACAATCTGGGTCCTCATTTTACCCTCCTCAGTAGGATAATCTCCATAATTAATTTTTCCCTTATTTCTCTTCACATGTTTTATAAATCATTAAATATTCATTTCGTTACATTTATTTATTGACAAACATTCCACTAAAAAACAATAACTATTTTATCAAACATTTTAATCATACATTGTTTCATATTTTCTGAAATTATTCCTATTTCTAATATAACAATACTATCTTATGTACCTTTGCAGAATCCCTTTTTCAATTAGATTTTCACCCATTATCTCTAAATAGGCCCTGTTTCAATATATNTCTAAATAGGCCCTGTTTCTCTATATTTTGCTTCTGTCCTTTATAACTTCTTTTCCTTTCTTTCTTCCCTCTCTTCTCCCTCCCCTTTTTATCCCCTTGTCTCTCTTATTCTAATTCTCTCTTCTGCATTTCCCTCTTCTGTTGCTTTCGGATTTTATACTTATTTTTCACTCTATTCTTTTTTTGTGTTGTTTTTCCCAATCTTAAACTTTCCATTCTTTTCCCCCCCTTTCCTTTTTTTTCCCCACCTGAGATTACTTGTTCATTAAAGATGGCTCCTTCTTTATCCCAGTCTTCTTGTTCTGCAAATACAAAAATTTTGTAGTGAGAGTCCAATAATAATGTAAATCAAATGAAAGCACTTCACCAAAAACACGCCATGTTTTCTTACAGTTATTCAAAACAATAACATAAATCAAAGGGCAACTAATAGAAAAAAACAGATTCCATCAGGGGGTTGAAACAAATCAGCATTCAACCAGCTGGTCAACTTTTAAAGACAAAAAGCAGAGTAAAGTAATAAACTCAAAAAGTGAAAAATAAAACCCATGCTTGCTTAGAAAATGAAATGCTGACAAGAAGCTGGATTTGCCCAGTGACTCTGACAACTCTGCACTTGGTGAAACTATGGATAATTGCCCAAATATTTGAAGATTTTAACTTGTTCAGTATTATAGCCATTTATCCTCCAGTCACACCCTTTATGTCTCTTTGCAAAAATCAAGATTTGGATTTTGTTGTAATTGATTTTGAAAACTTCCTCTGAACAATAGCATTCAGGGCTAATTTGAGTCCAATTTATTGTAACAAAAGTTGCAGTCTGCATGTAGCAGGGTGGCAATATGCCTGTTCATTAATTTTGGAAGCTGGTGTTCTAATTGGTTCATTTTGGCCACAAGTGAGTTTATATATAAATTAAACAGTGGAGCAGCTAGAATACATCCCTGTCTCATTCCTCTGTGAGTTTGAATTTTCGTGGTATAGTGGCCTTGCATATTGCAGCAGACTTTGACTCTAGAATTCCTATATCGTTTATGCATGAGCAAAAGTTTGATCTGGGAATTAGATTAAATTAGATGTATATTTTTCAGCCAAATGTATATCTTTTGGCCAACACATATCCATAGATTATCCAGACCTGAAGCCTCTTTGCTCATCATTTAATGAATCAATCCAATCAACTAGTTCATTAGCTTGTTTATTATACTTAACAGGCTATTAGGCCTGTAATTTGTAGGCAAGTGTCATATGCACATCATTTGGGCACAATATTAGCTCAACCCCAATCCTCGGGAATCTGTGCGGTGTGGTCAGTAAAAGTAAATAGAGAAACAAGAACAGAGTCCTCCAATTTATATTATTTCATACCGTTTCAACTCTTGAGTGGCGTACAACAAATCAAAATAATTATTCAAAGATGAAGCAATATAAAAGGTTTGTCATACCATTACTCTTGAGGGCTCCAGGTTAGCCCAACCTCTGGTAAAAAAAGCAACTTTTTGAAACCTTTTATTTTTTCAACAAAGTCGGGGAAGGAGTAGACATTTGTCAGGATATATGCTGTTTTAGAGGCAGGAGCACTGATAGAGAAGGTATACCTCCTATTAGACAGCATTGTTATAGTGAAAGAACCTGGAGCATGCAAACTCTGCCAGATGGAACAGGATGGGCAGATGCTATGGGAGATAAACCAATTGCCATAAATAGCCAGGCCTTATGATAACTAGTGTCTTGAATTGTACCTGAAAACCTAGATGTTGAGCCATGCTGTGTTCTGAACTACCTGCAACTTCTGAGTGGTCTTCAAGGGCAGTGTTATGTAAAACACATTACAATAGTCCACATATTAAGGTAACCATCATCATCACCATCAGTCATTTGGCTGTCCATAGAATCTCCTGATCCAGTAAATGGTACAGTTAGCAAACAGGATAAATCTGTGCAGAGGCCTTCTTGCTACGCTTAAAACAATGCAGGCCACCACCTGCTCCTTGAACAGACAGTACTGGGCCCAGGG
The DNA here is from genome assembly GCA_004320025.1 of Laticauda laticaudata. Taxonomy (NCBI): domain Eukaryota; kingdom Metazoa; phylum Chordata; class Lepidosauria; order Squamata; family Elapidae; genus Laticauda; species Laticauda laticaudata. Next base: position 10,119 of record BHFT01073068.1, read on the forward strand.
CAAGCATCATTCAAATGCCATGTCCTGGATAGAAGGAAGTTAATTTCTGATAATCTTTTCTGCCATCCCTGCCTCTGCAGAACCTGTCTGGAACAGAAATACCTCCTAGTAATCTAGTAGTCTTAGCTGAACTTGTTTTGGAAGTCTCGCCACACAAAAGTCAATTCCTAGTTTTCCTAAAACTCCAATTTAAATTTAAAAAACCCTAAGTTATTGTTCAGCTCTATAAGGAAGTGAAAAAGAAACTCCAAAGAGAGAAAGGTGTCTATTGGATCAATCCAAAAGTCCTATTTCCCATAAGCTTTCAACAAGGGCATTGAGGCCATCTCCTCTGACTTCACTGCCTTGCCCTGGTATTAAGAAGGGTCTGTATTTGTCATTTGTCTGAAATGTTACTCCTTATCATGCAGCAGAGCAAGCTAGTTACCTAGCACTTGGACCAAAGCTTATCTGTGATGGCATTTGCTGTGGCGTATGCCTGGAAGAGCTTGCCCCAGTCATCTTATCGCAAAATAAGGAAACAGCAGACTGACAGAATTTGGAGAGATAAGCAAAGTTCAGTGCTGTTCCTGCTGCCAACATAAGGTGGAAGATATTTGTATGAAGACATTTCAGAAGAATTGTGTATTTGGTAAAGAGTGTATTTTTACACTCTTTATTGGACAATACAACACAATTGTATATTGGACTTGGTAAAGAGAATTATTTTAAATAGATGGAAAGAAATCTACACTTCTGATGTTATGGAATGGATTTATTCAATTCAGCCTAAAACCATCTGCCACGCAATAGCTCTTTTGCAGTTCCCATTTTTTTTACAATTGGACAAGCAACATTGAATTCCAGGTATAGTGTCCCAGGACCATCAGAGTAAGGAAGAGAGCTGTATAAGCTGCATTTTGACTCTCTCTCTTAGTCATGGAAGTGTGTTGGGCCAATGTGAGAAACTTGTCACCGCCTATGAACTTTGAAAAAAATATGAACGAAAGGAACAATTCAAATACTCTTCCATCCTGACTTTCCCTCAGAAACTTACTGCATGTTGACATTTTCTGCCTTGTGAGCTAAAATAATTTGCCTGAATTCAGTGTTGGTAAAGAGAGAGAGATCCTGGGGCTGGGGTTTCTGATGTTTCTTAGGACACAAAACTCTTCCATCTACCATTTATATGAGATCCATGAGGAAGGTAATCCAATAGCATGGTGTCAGGTATCTGTCTAATGTAAAATCATCAGATTGTACATCTTGATCTCTGGCTGACCAAGTGATGCTATTGATGTGCTTTCCCATTGCCTGAAGATAGAGTTTGAAAAGAAGGAAGAGTTGAGGCTCAAACCTAACAAGACTGAATAGTTTGGGGTTTATAGATCAGCTGTGTTGAAGATCTGCCACCTTTAATTGTGATGTGGTTGTGTTTCCCCAGACCAACTGTGATATAAACTGAACTCACGACTCTTGCAGAAAGAGCAAACAGCAATCATCTTCCTAGATCTATCTCATACTCTTTTCTGGTTTAGGAGAAATTGCTCATGGTTATTCATGCCTTAGACACCTCTCAATGTCCTCTGCATGGAGCTTCTTTTGAAGATCATTGTCTAAAATACAGCCATAAGACCAGCTATGAGTGTACCTCAATATGCCCAAGTGACACCTCTGCTCCATGTGCGACATTGTTTATTAGTGAGCTTTTGGATATAATTCAAGGTTTTGACTGTCATCTATAAAACCTGTTCATTCTTAATGAACAACTTTCTCCTAATCTCTGTTCATCCTATATAAGATCACAGGGACAGTATGTTTTAACTCCCAGTAACTAGACAGTGTCATCTTGTGAAATCCCAGAGTCATGTCCAGCCCCCGGGATACTATTCCCACCCAGAGGTAGCTGATATAACTTCACCTTTGTTCTAAAACCCAAAAAAGTAGCTTTTCAAAGAGGCCAGAGGTTAAGACAAGTTCTGACTCAGACTAATGGATGATTGGTAGTGTCAACATTCCAGAAAGACCAAACTTCAACACCAGGACTCCGAGGCAGGCATTTCTCAAAGTCCCATTTTATTAAAGTTGACATATTGGCACATCTGGGAAAACCCAAATTTAGAGTTCCTAGTTTTCCCCACAGTAACTCAAAACACAAATCCATCCCCTGCACCCATCAGTCCATCACATGATCCAATCACCATCCATCCCAACTGGAGACATCCCTTAACCACTCCTCATCCAGGTGCAGGAAAGACATGACCTTGACTGCAAGGAAGAATGTTATTATATCTAACTACCTACACTTTACAAAATCCCCCCTCCCAATTTCCCAGGCACAGGAATGTGGCAGCATGGAAGCTTCTAGTGCTAATATGGCTTCCAAAGCTGACAGGTAGCTGGTAAGTATTCTTCCCATAACTTATTTGATTTTATATTGTATTTTAATGAAGTTTAACTATGTACAATGTCTTAAGTCTCCTGATTTAATGACTTGATAAATAATGCAAATACAAGGGGAAAGGTACTGCATTTGCTCTGGAGCACTACTGTTGAGGGTAGCTCTGAGGTTAAAGGACTGACAAAAGTGTGTAGTTGTAATACAGCATGAACTGTCTCTATCCTAGTGCATTGCAGGCAATTGGGGTATGATTCCCAGCTACTCCTGACAAATGCCCAAGCTGAATAGGGCATTTATTCAGGATAAACCAGGAGAGGTAATAAGAGTGAGAACCCTACTTGTCTGCCTTCCTGCTTCTATCGATGCATTTGGGACATAAAAGTCTTCCAAATGCATTAATAAGTGTGGAGAGTCTTCGGGAGTTGTTCTGCTTATGTTCCTCTCCCACTCATCAGCATTTGCATGTCTTGCTGTGCATTTTATCTGCATGCACCTACATGTCTGTCCTGCCAGGAAAGGCCAGGTAAGCACTGAACACAATTCCTTATCTGCCCAGCTGATAACAAGGAAAAGGTTATCTCTGATTAGTGTACATCTCCAAGTTCTCCACCAAGAAAGGCCTCTATCCCCTCCTGCTGCTAATTGGGGAGATAGCCAGAAAGATGCTCATGTCCACCTGGAGGTATAAAAAGGACTCAGCTACACTGAGAGAAGTTGGCAAAAGGCGGTTGTGCTGTTGCAAGAAACCCAATTCCCACCTTGCAGAGCTCTCAGCCATGCCCAAGTTCCTCCTGGCTCTGGTGCTTGGAGTGCTGCTCTCAGACAAATGGCTGGTGAGTGAAGCCAGGACCCCCCCTTATGGTGTCAAGCTGTGTGGCAGGGAGTTCATCCGTGCTGTCATCTTCACTTGTGGAGGATCCCGCTGGAGACGAGCAGGTGAGCAAAGGGAATTTTGGCAACTTGAGGTTAACTACCTTAACTCTAGTTAAGGTAGAGCAGCCTCTGTGATGTGATATCACAGAGGCTGCTCTACCTTATGGGATATCTTCCACACAGAATAGGACTATGATTCCAATAATGCAGAACTGTATTGCTGGGAATTACAGTTCCTAAAATTCCCAGCGAACATAGTCCTGGATAATGGGGATTTTGGGTTACCATCTTCCAACACCTAGATACTTTGGTGCTTCACTGAAGGGTGCTTCACCAAATATGGGTGCTTCACCGATGTGGAAAATTGCTTCCTATCTTTTTGAAGGAGAAAAATCAAATAAAACACCACTTCTAAGATCTAAATATTAGACAAGATTGATAAACTGCTTCATCCAGTGAATATCATACCAGACTTTAAGGAGATTTCCAGTATATGATACAAAATGGCCAGTTTTTTTATTCATGTGTAAAGAAAGGTGGTGTTAAGTTTGAGGAAAAGTTAGAAAAAGACTCTCTAGGTTTCGGTTCCCAGACTATAGGAAGCCAGATGTTAAGAAAATGCAAAAGGAAAACCACAAATCGTATAGCAATAGCAATAGCATTTAAACTTATATACTGCCCCATCATGCTTTAGGGGATCCTCTGGGCAGTTTGCAATGTCAGCATCTTTCCCCCAACAATCTGGGTTCTCATTTTACCAACCTTGGAAGGATGAGTCAACCTTGAGCTTATCAGGATCAAATGCAGGCTGCTGCATCAAGGCAGGGCCATACCATTTTTAGCCCTTTGCTCCATTACCTTTGGCTCAGCTTCTTTGATTCATAGCCCTTAGGGTATTTTCAACAAATGGTGGCTGTGAGAAGACAATTCAGGGATACTGCCTGCCATTCACCAACAACCTTAATTAACTTTCATTTCTCAGTTTGTGCAAGTTGAGTTACAATTCCCATTACCCCAGTCAGTAAATACTTTGCTACATGAAATGTGTCACCCATATCCTCCCAAGAATGCTAGATTGGAGTTAAAAGTAGGTATAATTTGTCCAGTTGGAATCATATAAAAATATAGGAAGCCACTTTATTGTACAGTATTAGGTTTTCCTTAATTGATTATTTACTAATGGACAATGCAATACTTGGCTGGTAGGAGGCAGGAGTCTTTTCTGCTCTACCAAGAGATGCTGGAAACCAAACATGGGACCTTTTGGGTGCAAACCTTGGATACCATTTGAGGAAGACACCTTATCTGGTACTGAGAAGAGCACATACATAAAGAAAAATGCAGAAACACATCGAAATAGCATCCCTTCTTCAGCCGGAGATACCATAATCTTCTCTTAAGCTTTAGCTGATTTCTTCTCACCCTTTCCTGTCCCTCTATTCAAAACAGAAGCTATATGACTGAAAGCAATTGGGGTTGGAGGAAGAGGATATGATTACAAAGCTGTTGACAAGGGACAGGTTAAACTTCCCTGTCTGGGAAATGAAATTGCAAGCATTTCCTTCTAATGTCTCCCCATCTTTCAATATGCTTTTGGTTGCCCAAACAAGATCTGATGGCAATTAAATTTGACAAGTGGCATTTCCCCACCAATGTTCTGAGGCCCAATCCTGCAGTTTATACTAACCAACAATCATCTTCACTTCCACTGACATTGATATTTAGAAAATGCTGCTGACCTTCCCCAACAAAAAAGATGCTTGAAATACTGAGACTCAAGCCCTGTTTGAAAGAGGCACATCTGAATGGTTACAACTGAGTATCTGATAATCTTAGAATTTGTTCAGCCTTCTGCTTCTGGGCTATTTCAGATATTTTCTTTATTTACAAAACATTAATATTACCAGCAAAGTTAATAACAATTCACTAAGAAAGCCTATAAAGCATTTGTTTTCAAAAGGTGTTATGAAAAATGCAGGTTTTGCTTCTTCTGCAGAGGATGTTAAATGTGGGGGTTGTCTAAGTACTTATTCAGCTTCCTTTAATGCTTATTACTTTAAGATGTTCTGATTCAATTGACTTCCTGGCACCATGTCCATTTACTGAGCCCAATATGTTGTGTCTGATCTCCCTACTTTCCAATGTTACATTCTCATTGTAGGAAATCTCAGCGCTCTCCTTGCGGGAGATCCTTCAGAAGCATTTGATACATCATTATCCAATGAATGGAATCTAGTGCATTCCTCCCAACAGGATCCTTCTGACAGTTATGGGAGCTGGCAAGGTCGGCAGAGCTATGCCCTCTCCGAAGAGCCCTGGTCTTTGAATCGCGGAGCCCGAGATGTTATGGAAAGCCTGAGCAATGCCTGTTGCAAGTGGGGCTGCAGCAAGCGTGAGATCAGTTCTTTATGTTAGGTAGCGGTTTTCATTTACCATATGTGTTCCTTGGTTAAAAAATAAAATAAAACAAGGAAATATACTGTAGAATTTGTGAGCTTGAAGATTTATTAACCACCATGCATGCAAATGCAACATGAATTCCTCCATGAAACACCCATGCCTTTCATCAAGGTAGACACTGATTGTCAGAAGCCTATGGATCCCACTTACTGTACATGGTTTTTACTTGCTTATAAAGTGCTCTGCAGGTCTCATATAAAAGCCTTGTTAACACTATTTCTATTAATTGTAAGAACATCAATGAGCCTCAGTCATAACCAGAATGGATAGTTAGGTGCATTCCCTTGTCTCCTGTTCCACTCAGCTGAAATTAGTAGAGCTGGATCAGAGGTGGTATTCAGCAGGTTCTGACCAGTTCTGGAAAACCGGTAGCAGAAAATTCGAGTAGTTTGGAGAACCGGTAGCGGAAATTTTGAGTAGTTTTTAGTAGTTTGGACTCTGACTGGCCCCACCCCATCTATTCTCTGCCTCCTGAGTCCCAGCTGATTGGCTGGGTCTTCTTCTGTTGCCCTGCATAGGAGAACAGAAAGCAGGTTAGCAGGGTGGGGTGGGAATGGAGATTTTACAGTATCCTTCCCCTACCATGCTCACCAAGCCACACCCACCAAACCATACCACGCCCACCAAGCCACGCCCACAGAACCAGTAGTAAAAAAACTTTGAATCCCACCACTGAGCTGGATCTACTGGAATGGCTGGGCACCAAGGAAGGTTTGAGGCAACAGCAGAGAATGTCTGGTGGAAAAGTATAATGCAATGGCTTTCTGAGTGTTTGCAAGAGTCATAAATGTTTTCTCACATTTGATAATTTATAAATGAACTCATGGTGAGATGGGCAGCAAATAAATTTAATAAACAATCCATTTTTTATTATGGTCACAGACCAGCATTAAATTTAATAAATAAATTATTGGGTTGGTATTCGAGTTGGTCTCACAATGAACAGTTTTCAGGGTGGTGGTGCTTCTATGGTTACAATATTCATTTGATCTCTTTAAAGAGGAACTAAGCCTGCTGCTCTGAGATTCAAATGACCATAAAGCAAAGCTGAAAAGCAAAAAAAAATAAAAAATGAAATGAAACAAAATAATGATACACTATGTTGACTCAGAATGGTTTGGTTTAATGGGAACATTCAACACAGATTTGTTTTATTTTGATGACATCAATTATTCTCAAATTATAAACACTACAACATGTTTGCCTAACATTTCCAAGCAGCTCGACAAGTTTACTAAAATGCAAACAGCCTAAAAATGTTGAGAAGAGCTGGAAAGGTTTAGGGAAAAGCCACAGTGACATTTCTTAGAGTGGTTGTGTGCAATTTTACCTGGAACAGTCTGCCATAATACCAAACTTTTGAGAAAATGTAAATCATATTAATATCATGGTATTTTCTTCTGCAACTGGGGTAAAAAAGGAAGACTGACTGCTGGGGTATACTGAATTGTATAAGCCAGTTGTCCCATGAATCTACATATGTGAGATATGTACAACTCATGCTATTCTTAGCCAGAATAAAGAGAAGGTGGTCTGATAGATCAAAAGGATGCACACATTGTGGGAAGGAAATGGCAATTGCTAGAGGGGGCCTCAATTTTTCCTGTATAATTTTTTGTGCATTTGTGAAACTCCATTTGGATTCTACAGATGAAAAAAAAGTATTTGTACTGATTTTCAGCAGTTGCAAAGAAACAGTAAATGCAAAATACAGCTAGGTATCCTCTACTTGTGTTTTGCATTTGGAAGATATTTATTTTCAGGTGGGAGAGGGAGTAGAACTCCTTAGCATCAGAGCGTGTAAAAGCGCAGGTATCCTTCTTGTCCCCAACACATTTCCACTCCTAATCTTTGCTTTACACCCCAGGTCCCACTGTGTTTTGGTGATCATGTATTACCTGGGATAGGGATACATGACTGTGCACCTTATTGTGATCACCTGATATTAAATATATTCAACAAACTTATACATTTATAAGTTTATTGTATATTTATATACAATTAAATATAATTAAATATATAATACCTTTTGCAGGTCGTTACTCTCCAAGAACATGAGGAGACTATCGGATGTCAGGGATGGCGCAGTGCCTCCGGCTGGCTGGTTGAGTGGTTAGTGGTGGGAGTGTGTACAGGCTTTCGTCTGCTCAGTTTCGATGCCATGTGCCTTGACTGAATCTCTGTTCTTAGAATGCCGGCAGCCTCTGTCGCCAGTGTTCTAGTTCGCGGGAACTGAGATTCAGGAGATCAGCGCCTAAAGCTTCAGCTCTTCTATTTAGTTCTGAAGTCTATGTCTAACGGCAGGAGCCATGTCACGCAAGCTTATTCTATGTTATGGGCTGCTCGTTGGCTAGTGGGTGCCAATGATGAGCCTACTTGTTTTCCGCCGCTTGACATGGCCAGTCATAGCCTCTTGAGTATATTGGGCCAATCAGGCTCGGAGAGAAAAGAGCAAATCAGACATCAAGGTTATTTTGTTTGTCCAATAGGAGTAGCCTATTTGAAGTAATGTTAATATGGAACGTGCCTATGTAGCAGATGTGAGGTCTTGCAGATAAATATATATATTATTCTATAAATAAACTTATAAAATATATACATTTTTTTGTTATTTATATTATATTTATATATTATATATTTTTATTTATATATTATATTTTTATTATTATTTCTATATATTA
>BHFT01073079.1:0-36612 GCA_004320025.1 Laticauda laticaudata
TGGTCACCATGTATCACATATAAATCATTCTCTAAAGTAGCAGTAACACTTTTACCCTCTTTCTCTATTATACAGTTATCTCCCTAAAGGTTACTACATAACCAAGATTAACTAAAGCCCTTACTGATAACAAATTAAATTTCAGTTTAGGTACATATAACTTAGTAAATGTTCATTATATAAGAACAATATGCAGTACCTTCACCTGATGGTTTAATCTTCCATCCATTTGCCAATGATACATATTGTTTACTCGTGACGTCTTTACAAACCATTTTTCTATCTTTAGTAATGCATTGTTGATGACCCACTATCAACACCCACAAAGCATGGTTTACAGTTGAATTGCTATACATAGCTAAACTAACATTCTTCTTAGCCTTCTGTGTTTTGCCAGTTTCTGTTGTTTTCCTTTCTTACATTAATTTCGCCTATATGTCCCCTAGCACCACAAGAAAAATATTTCCTAACAGTATAGTAGTTGAAGATAAATCCTCTTCTTGTGGTTGTTTCTTCCTCAGTTGGTCCCGATCCAGCCGTCTTCTTGCTTCTTCCAGCAACCTTCCAGATATTGTTAGCCAATTGTCACTTTATCTCTGGGCAGGACTTCCAGTGAAGATACATAATCATCATAACTTTCATCCGAGGAAAGAATGATGTAAACTTGATACGGTTCTGAAAATATCAATTCTTTTTCATGTAGCTCTTGAAAAGTTCTTTTCATGAAGTTTAAATGAGCTAACATATCTCCACCTTTCAGAAGACGTGCTCTAAACAGTTTATGTGTAAGATGTATGTGTGCACCTACACTGTCACGAACATAAACCCTCTTCAAATTCTCCCAACACCTAGCAGCAGATTCTTCTCCATGAATATGGACTAGTTGCTGGTCACTCAGTGTTAGTCCAATTATACAAAGAACTTATTCGATGTTCTGTTTAAAGTCAGCAAGCTTCTTGGTATCGTCCTCATTTTCTGGATCCCAAGCATTTACATCTGGTGGGTCTTGAACTACATTCCAAACTTCTCTATGTAGAAGCAGACTGCACTTCATAGACCAGGAAACATAGTTGTTCATCCAACCGGGTTATCAGTGATAGACTGTTGAAATGACTTGCGCCATCTTTACCAGGATAGTAAGCACAATTAAACAGTAAACAGTATGGCCTGGAACCATAACCAGTGTTGAGGTAATTCCCCATTAGGAGAAGGAGCGCACACAGGGAGATGTATTTGAGAGTCGTGTTTGAATAATACACACACAGCACACAGATACACTGTACAGTAATGTAGGTTTTTACTTCCAGAAAGGTTTAAGCAAAGTTCAAAATAGGCAGTCCAAAGTCATTCATAGGTAAATCAGTCAGTTTTTTCAATCCAGGGATAATTCAATAACAATCCATTTTGACAATCCAGTGTCAAAAAACAGTTTAGTAACAGACCTACATTAAATCCAGAAAATATCAATCAATTAGGAAAATTCTCTCCAACAGAAGGAAACAGAGACTTACTCACACTCTCTTCTGAGACTAAGGCTAAACAACCAGGTTTTCTGGGTCCATCTTATGCCGTTTGAGAAACCATTACAGTTTTGCATTTTCTTAAAGATACAGTTTTAAAATGTTTATCCTGGTTTATATATTTCTAACCCATATACCTGTTCGGGACATATTCCTAACAAGTGCCCTAAAAAAATCAATGAGAAATATTTTTAACAAGGAAATGAAACTTATTTGCAAAGCTCTTTTTAATTTTGTTAAAAAAAATCTATGTCCTCTCTAATCATTGCAGCAATATTATCTAATTTTCATGTGATATAAAAATTCACCTTATTTGTTATCAGTACTGGCTAGGAAAGACATTGCCAGCAGTTCAGCTTTCATGCTAATACAAAATTAGCCACTGCATTGGTAACTTTCTACACTTGTAACCTTTTATTAAATAAAAAATGCTAGTATAAAATAAAATTGTTTACTAATATATCAACTGATTCTTGATACACTGAAAACTGTAAGCTTTTGTTTAACTTACAAAGCCCAAAGATCCCCAATTCTGTATTTGAATTTATGCTTGCTTCTTCTACTACACTGAATTTGGTCCAGTTCTTTATGGTTGTAGCCATGGATGCAAATAAGAAAGGTCTTTTTATTTTCTTCTGAGTGAACTTGCAAAGCTTACACCCTGCCTAGTTCTTCTGCAGGAGCTGCTTTTCCTTCTCATCCTAACAACTGGAAAACATAAACAACAAAATTGAGAATGAAACAAAAGTAGAAGAGGACACTATATCTTGAAAAAATGATTGCTAATATCTCACCTCCTGGAGAAATATGAACCCAAACACACTGAGGTTTGTCTTCAAAGCACCTTCTGGATAATGGTACAATAACATTACAGTTAACTGGTTTAGCTACTTTCCTGTGTTTAAGATGACGTATTCATTTTCTACCTTCTCCTCTTCTATTGGAAAACTATTAAACTATTCCAGAATATGTTAAAGACCTTGCCTGTAAAGGTAAACTCTGCTTAATAAGCTTACAATATTAAAGGTGAATAGGCCTTGTGACTCTAGTCAGACTTCAGTCTCTGATCTAGCTTTTCTAATTTGCTCAAACTACCACCTATTAAACCAAATCATTAATTTCTTTCACTCATTTAGATCAAAAGATTGGCTATTTCATCAGTATAGCCAAACAATGTCATCTATAAAAATCAGAAAGGGGAGGAAGTCTTTCTTATAACTGTAATGTATGTTTACCTTATCTCTTGTTGTTCTGAACATGTACAATTATTTGGAAGGCAACACATAAAATTATCTGTCAAGAGTACATTTGGTGCCAATATGTATTTGATGCCATATAATACACAGCATAGGCAAGATTATCATTATCTATTTGATTTTCTTGACTTTTTGCATCATTTTTATTTTATTTATTTAATCCACCCATCTCAACAAGTGACAAATATTTTTCATATATTTCCCCTAGGAAATAAATCACATTCATATACTCTTTCTGAGAATGTAATGATATCAATATGAAGACCGATGTAATTTCAGACTGTAATTCTATTCTGAATTCCTACTGCATGAAATAAGGTAAATCTACTGACTGTGCCTAGAAACAAGATATTTATCTCTGACCATGTACCTTTTTCCCACTGGAAGGAAACAAGTTAGGGAAAATGTGCAGAACTTCTTAATAGCAATTCCACCAGAAGTGGGCTTAGCTGGTTTGGACTGGTTCAATCGAACTGGTTAAGATTCTGTGTAGTTTGGTGAACTGGCAAATCCCACCACTGGGCTGGATGCAGGACCCGAGATGGAACAGAGGTTGAGCAGGCGGAAGCCCTGAGCAGGGCCTGAAAGGTGGCCAGCTTTGCCAGAGCAAGAAGCCTGCAGCCGCTGGTCTTTTTCAGCATGAGAAGCCTGCAGCTGACAGTCTTACAAAGGTAATTCTAAGGCTCTGTCCACCACTGCTTTGGCCTGCCTGCATGCCCCACCTTGCAGTGAATGACATCAAGTTGGCCATGCCCACTCAGTCACATGACCCCCCAGCTATGCCCACCCAGTCTTTAGGATGAACCAGTTGTTAAATTAGTTGGATCCCATCACTGAACTCTACCTTGGGTCAAGGTCAACAACATTTTAAACCATTGCCTAATATTAATAGTCAGGCATTTTCTGGACTTCTTCCACCACCTCTCCAAGATCCAATCTAATTTGGTTTGTGTTTGAACTTATGCTGGCTTCTATTATATTGAATTTGTTCCATTTCTAACTTTTCAAAGTTGTTATACAGAAAGCTCCTGTACATAATTTCTTCTATCATTCATAGGGTTGGGAAAGAGTAGAAGTCCCCCTCCTATTAATGATGGGTGATTCATTTTCCATTATTTTTTAACAAAATATTCTGCATTAATAGAAAAAATGATGAATCCAAATCATCCAAATAGTTTTGCTGTTCCAAAACTAATGAGGTTTTTTGGCATGGTTCTCACATGAAACACATACACCATATATCTTAAATCATTTTTTTTCTTGCTTTACTAAAGAAATGGCTAACCTTTTGGGCACCAAGTGCCCAAAGTGAGGGGGTGCATGCGCAAATGCGTACGTACATGTGCAAACCCCCAAAATGCAATGCGTGCATGTCCCCCACCCCCCGCACATGCGTGGCAGTGACCCAAAGACCAGCTGGCTAGTGGGAGGTATGCACATTTGTGGCAGAGCTGAACTGGGGTGACGGCTCATGTGTCTACAGAGAGGGCTCTGCATGCCACCTCTGGCATGCGTGCCCTAGGTTCGCCATCATAGCTTTACTGAAATTAAACATATTGCAGTATTCCATGGTTTGTTTCAAATGACTTTCTCGTTGCTTTTGTATATGTCAATCTCCATTGTTGTTTTTACAATTTAACACTTTTATCTCAAGGTATATTATACCAATTTCATAAGGGTATGGAATTCAAATTTTTCAAGCTGAGCTCCATCTGCATATCTGTTAATGCTGTGTTTTAGTACATGCAGCATAAGAATTCAAGAATAAGAATATTTTATGGCTTAGTTCCTTCCTAACTGAAATGTCAAAATCAAGTAGTTGACCTGACTTTTCCAACAATTATATTTCACAGATGAATTGGGGAAAGTCAATTACAGACCAGCCAATCCCAAATCAAATATATGAAGGAAAAGTAAATGGCTCAAGAAGACGAGGGAGAGTGAGAAATAGATTTTTCATTAAGCAGATATGTTCAAAAAAGAGGTACGACATTTAACTAACAAAAGGGAGTATATGAAAAGGTCTGTGGACATGGTAGAATTAAGGAAGACTTGCAAAGATTGAAAGTTATGGAAATATGCAGTTAATGGTTCCAGAATAAATCAAATTTTAGTATTCTTTTCTCTCCTACTTCTATTTTTTTATTTCTTATAATTTGCTGACCCAAAAGGGTATGATATATATGTATACTTGCATTCTTTTGCATAATGTAAAATGTGTTATTTTGCTACATACTTAGAAATATGAAGCGATTCCAATTACACACTGCATTTTAGCTGTCCAATATGTGGTAGTATGTTATTAAGAACCAAAGCGCTATCTGAGAAGGGAGTAGACTCTTCCTTTCCCATTACTGAACTTGTCTGGCCTCCAAAACTAAGCAAAGACAGATTTAGCAAATGTTTTCACAGAATACCAGATCTGTAAGCTGGACTGGGCAATCAGAAAACATCTTCAAAGATAATGAAAAAGTCCTTCTTTACTAATGCCAAGAAAATTCCATCAATTGGTCCAGTCATAGGAATTCAGGTCAACTCAAACAAAACTTAATTTTCCCCTTCATATAAAATCATTTCCCTTTCTTCTTTTGAGCTAAATTCATGTATGGTCTTGCCAATTTTGCAGTTCGCTTATTTCTGGCATCATCTGTTGAACAATCCTTGATAATTTATGTCTGGGCACAGGATTTCCCAAATATTCTTCAGGCCAGTGTATAATAACTGCTTTCTTCACTGCTTTCAAGCTGCATTCAGAGAAGGTGTTTAAAACAGAAAGCAGTGATCAGAGAACAGATATTCTTCTTTACTTCCCAAGTTAGACTTTGTAACAAACAGTTAGACATCCTGCAAACTTTAGCTAAAAGGAATAGAAGAAGAGAGACGGCCTGAAGCAAATCGAGTGTGTATTAGATAACTCCTGCAACATTCATTAGCCAAGGTTTAGGAATAAGAATGGCTGGAGACCAATAGAACAAACTGCTGTATCATTACTAAATGATCTTAATATGCCGCCTTGTCCTGTTTTCTGCTTTGGTGAAATTGTATACAGTTTTCTTAATCCTTTGTTCTGGGTTCTTGGCATTTTGATCCCTTTTGTTGGAGCACTTCAATAACCTGCATCTCATGTCTGGCATCCTTCATCGGCCTTGGCACCAGGCTGAGACCCGAACTGTGGACAACACACATACCCAGAGTACCATAATTCCATCTCTACTGCAGGTAGCATACTTCTGAGGAATGCTAAAGATTACATTATTTCCAACTAGTTTACTTTCTAGTGAGTCCCTGAACAGACAGTTCACAGATAATATAAGCTGAGGCCAAAGTACCCCATGTGATTTGCTTATGGCTCAGTGCGCTTCAAACTGAGAACTGTGGCTAGACTATTCCCATATTGCGCAAAGTTAAGGCCTGGTCCCACTGGCCAACAGACGCAAAACGTATGCATAAAGGACACAGCGGACAAGCAAAATTTCGGGGATGGCTCCAGCTGTTGTCATCCACTCCAAAAAGTGGCAAAAATTTGAATAAACAGAACGGAAAAGAATGGAAAAGAAGGGACGTGGGTAGTATGTAGTGGGGATGTTAAATGGATGTTCATAGGAAGCCTAGCGGATGAAAGCAGATGGAAGCGGAGAGGGATGACACCTCGGAAGGGGTTCCGGGGGAGAATTTCAAAGTGGACGCATAGCGGAAGGGGGAGATACATAGCGCAGATGAAGCGGATGCATCACGGACCGCCTTTAGGAAACAAAGGGGATGCCGCGCGGATGTATATCGGATGCAAAAGCGTTTCACCTGCGCATGTGGAGAGTATGAATTGCGTTAGCTCCGCGGATATAAAAGGATGCAGCACGCACGCAGTCAGCATACAGGGGAAAGACGTGCTGCTACATACATCTTGCAGGAACACCATGGTTCGTCAGTCAGGCAAGAAGAGGAAGCCCGTGCCTACTTGTTCAAGCCCTGGCAAGGTGAAGAAGGCCAGACCAGCATCCCATCCCCTGGCACTGACCCTGAAGCTTTCTGCTGCTGCTGCTGTGTTGGACCAGCCCCAAGGCCCTCAAAGCCCTGCTGTGAAGGCCCTGCTGCCAGCCGCTGAAGGCCCTGCTACTCAAGCCCCTGAAGGCCCTGCTGCTCAAGCCCCTGAAGGCCCTGCTGAAGGCCCTGCCAGAGGGAGGAAAGAAGCAAGGCAAGGAAAGGAAGAGAGGAAACAGTAACACAATTTCCGAGGACATGAGGATGAGGTGCTGGAATGGCTGAGGAGAAAATGAGTACTTTGGAGAAAGGGCCATAGACTGTATCGGGACACAATAAGAAGCAGGCAGCTTGGAGAGACAAGGCAGAGAGCCTGGGGTACACTGCAGAAGTCCTCCTGGGATGGTGGAAGCACATGCACACCTGGTATGGCAAGCTCACCTCAAGAAATCCGGGCTGGCCGCTGTCAAGCTCACTGACGCGGGAGATGTACGTCATGGCCAAGTGCAATTTCCTGGAGGGTGAGATCCGCCCACCGAGGAGCAGCCCCTCTGAGACCCCTCTCCTCAGACAGCCCACAGACAGCCAGTCCCCTCTTCCAGGCAGGAGCCAGCTACCCTGTCCAGGCAGGTGTCTTCAGAGGGCGCCACAGCAGAGACCCCCTCCAACAGCTGCACTCCCCATGCCGGCGGAGTTGGAGGATCCCGTGGAGGATGACGCCCTGCTGTCACAAAATGGAGAAAGAAGAGCAGCCACGAGAGGCCAACTCACCCCCACCCCCAGTTCCAGAGGATGCAGGCAGAGAGGCAGACTGGAGGGCAGGACCACAGTGTGCTGTTGGAGATCAGGGACACAATGAAGACCAGCACAGAACTTCTCCTCAGCTGGTCCACCTGAACAGAGCATCCTCTGGCTGGAACACCTTCATTCACCTATGTTGAGCCAGACCCTGAGGGACCTGCCCGAGGCCCGTACCAGGTGATGAAGCAGAAGATCACAGCACTTCTGCACAACCCTCAAGGCCCAGATGAAGCTGCTCCTACCCAGTCCAGGTCTGCTCCACCATCCCAGGTGATGTCACAGCCCTTCTACGCGCTTTCAACAAGCCCCGTCACCTACCAAAGCTACCTACAGGAACTTCCCACAGCGGAAGCAGAACTTCCCAGTCCAGGCCAGGTTCAATTGGACACCAACAGACCGCAGTCCCTCACTCAGCTGCAGACAGAACACGCCCAATACACTCCTCCTTCCTCACCCACAGCCAAGCCCGTCAATGGACAATCTGTCATCAGTATTGGCCTGACATCTCAGGTCCTTGATGAAGGGCCTCTCACCCTCATGGGACTGAGTCAGCTCTCGGATAGCTTTCCTGAACACACCACACCTGCTGTACCCTGGGGCCAAAGCACCCCAATGGTGCTCAGACCAGCACTCAAGCTACCAGCCACCTCCCACCCCTGCCCGCTTAACAGCTGAGACCATGGAACATGCCTCAGAGTGATGAGAATAGTGTCAGAGACGGAGTTGTTTACTTGTTAGTTTATCTTTGCTTAAGACACTTTAACTGGTTCATTTTTGCTTATTTATACAGTCATAAAGTTTACCTAAAAAGTTAACAAAGGTTATCTTTGCTAAAACACTTTTAGTTTACTTGGTTCATTTTTTTACTTTAATAAAGTGTTGATGAAAACTTTGGAAAAGAATGGTTAAGCCTTTGCATGCTTGTGGAATAGATAAGGGATAGTTCTGGGATAGATAAACCTCGCAGTGCAAACCATAAGTGGGACTGCATGGTCCACCATCCCAGCTGCCCACATATGGACCCTTTATTATCAATAACAATTTCATTCATTGATCAAACACATTTTAAAATAAAACAAAGCTCTTTTAAAATGCCTATTCATTGTAGGACCAACTCACATACATGGCCAACACTCATCAGTGTTTATGTGAAGCCTCAGGAAGCATCCATTAATCATCTATCATCCTGTCTTGCCACTCCACTGCTCCAGCTGGGGAGTTGCCACGCAGTGTCTTAGTAGGTTTGCGCTGCTTCTTCCCTCCACGTGAAGCTCTGTTGGGCCTTGCACATCACAGTGTCTATCAGGTTTAGTCCTTGCCCTCCATTCACCAGGCTCCATGTCCCCATTTCCTTGTTGATGGTCGACAAGGTTCTGTTCTGCAACACTGGGTAGCGAGTGCAAATGAGATTGGTGCAGGAATGCGGCAAGCTTTCCACGATGCTCCTCACAGTCCTGGGCAATTGCGCTTGGTGGTGAGAAGTATCTGGAGCCTGTCCGCCAGGATGCCAAAGGAGTTCTCCACCACCCGTCTTGCCCTGGACAGCCTGTAGTGAAGATCCTCTCTTCACGGGTGAGGTATCTGGAACTGTAGGGCTTCATGAGGTAGGTTCTGAGGGAGAAGGCGTCATACCTCACGATGGAAGTAGGGCACATCTTGTGTGTCATTGGGTAGGGGATCTGGACCTGGAAAACCCATGATGAAGGTTGCAATCAAGCCCACTCCTTGAAGGTCACCTAGTGTTGTTGTATACCTGGCCATCTGAAGCTGCCCGTTGCCTTGAAGCATCGATGTACATGAAACTTGTAGTCAGCATACAACATGGCAAAGAGGATGATACTGAGTAAGCCCTTGTGGGTTGTAATAAGTGGACCCTGAGTTGCTGGAGCTTTGCAGGCTACGTGCTTCCCAATCTATGGCTCCAACGGTGTGGGGAAAGTTCCACCCTGATACCACTCTTCTGCAAGTTTTTCTCCAGCCTTGTTCAGTGTAGGGGCACCTGAGGAGCTCCTCCACGTATTCTTCAATGATGGTTCTCTGACCATTTTTGCTTCTCTGACCCACTTGCTACTTCTTCTGACCCACTTTGGCTGATGCTGTTGTGTGGGCACCCTCTTATGCATACTGCATGTTCTGCATGTGGTTCCAGAGGCCAGGTGGCGCAGAGTCAGTGCCCACTTCTGTCCAGGGTCCAGCGTTAGGACTGGAAGTTGGGTGCTAGGCTTGGATCAAACCTGTGTTTCAGAGCTCTACAAGTTCATCAAAACATGGCTGGTAGCAATCCTCATTGAATGATGGAATGCACGAGGGTCTTCATTCCTCAGCTCCATCATCTACTGGTCATACAGTCCAAACTCCATTCTCTCACGATCCATCCTCAGACCCACAACAGCTTCTGGACGTCTCCTTCTTCCTTCTGTGTAAAAACTTGGAACAGCCTGAACAGTTTTGTTCTGGTGAGAATGAGCACAGCTATCATATGGACTGTGTCATCATCCATGGTGAAGATCAATGGATGATGTTGAAGAGCAAGAGCAAGGCTGAAAGAGGTTTGAACACCACACTGCCCTGGACTGAAAGTGAGATCCAGGTGATTTCCTCCCCTTTTTAGGAAATATCGGTTGTGCCTGCTTGGTGTCCTTCCAACATAACTCTAGACATATCCCAGACATCCTAAATTTTGAGATACATCCCAGATCGTTTGTTCCTTTTTTATAACTTATATATGAGAGCATAAGCTTACATTCCTTTCTATTTCCGTGCTACTAACGCTGTGTAGACGTTCCGTGTACCTTTTCTTCTCTCCTCTTTCCGTTTTCAGCTGCAGCGGATTGTGAAGTTGAGGGGATGGCCAGAGGATGCGAGAGGATAGAGGGACGTTTAATGGATGATAACGGACATAGAACGTTTGTTCCCGTATATGTCGGATGTACATCGTACGCGGCGGAAAGTTCATCCATTCACAAAGTTTTGTGCAGCTCAAAAACTTCTTGCATGGATGAAATTGCAGTGGACGGATGCTGAGGGGATAGAGCGTAAATGAAACACGTATGGCAGTGAGTAACAACAGATGCAATAGGCGTTTCCAATGGATGGCAAGCTTTTTTTAACGTTTTACATCCTCTTTGCATCCGTAAGTGCAGTGGGACCGGGCCTTTAGCAACTGTTCACAAACACCAAGGAGAGAAAGTTTTTATGAAGACACCCAGACCAGAAGTGTATTTAGCAGGTTCTGACCAGTTCTGGAGAACCGGTAGCAGAAATTTTGAGTAGTTCAGAGAACTGGCAAAAGACCATCTCTGACTGGCCCACCTCCATCTATATTCTGCCCCACGAGTCCCAGCTTGATTGGCTGGGTCGTCTTTTGTGCTTGCACAGGAGAAGGAGCTGGAAATCAGGTTAGTGGGGTGAAGACGGAATGGGATTTTTGCAGTATCCTTCCCCTGCCATGCCCACCAAGCCATGCCCACAGAACCGATCGTAAAATTTTTTGAAACCCACCACTGAGTCCCAGACCCAGGCTACAAAAACCTCCTGTAAGGCAGAAAAAAATCTGTTTGGTATTTGTGTGTGTGTATGTGTGTGTGTTACTGTGCCGAATGGCAATTTAACCTTACATGTAATAGTTGTGAGGGAGGGATGTGCTTTTATTTCCAGATATTTAATGTTGAGAAAAGCTACATCTTGCAGGTTCGTTTTTCTCCACTACTGTTACTCTTGACAGAACCCTTCATGCATAGGTCAATCTGTATTTTATTTACAATCTCAAGATTATTGATCAATAAAGTAATCTCAATATTATTGATCAGGGTTAAAAGTGATGTAAATTAATTAGTTTTTTTTTAGTAATATTACACTACTAACTAGAGCATACAAAACATTTGCTAGACCAATACTCGAATACAGCTCATCAGTCTGGAACCCACATTACGTATCTGATATTAACACAGTTGAAAAAGTCCAGAAATATTTCACAAGAAGAGTTCTCCGCTCCTCTACTCCTTGCAGAATACCTTATGCCACCAGACTTGAAATTCTAGACCTAGAAAACCTTGAATTATGCCGTCTTCAGTCTGATCTAAGTATAGTATATAAAATCATACATTGCAATGTTCTACNTCTGTGGTTTTTTTCCCCAAACCCCAAAAACTTTAACCTGAGACTGTCTACTATTGACCTCACCCCTTTCCTAAGAGGTCTGTCTGTAGAGGACGTGCATAAGTGCAGCAATTGTGCCTACTGTCCCTGTCCTATTGTTTCTTTGATATATTTTTAAATTTTTCTTACATGTGTCCATGTATTCATAACTATGTTTTTACTTATACCTATTATCTTGTAAGCAACTGACAAATAAAAATAAATATATAAATAAATAAATCATCCCAGAAAAAACTTTTTCCCCCTGTCCACCTCCTCTCCAGGCTTGTTTTTAAGAATCCAGTGACAGTTAGCAGACTCGAGATGCGACCCGCTGTTTCCCATGATAGCTTGCCCCACCTTAAAGAGCTCTTCCGAGTCAAGTCCGACCTGCCTGTCATCGTAGGCAGCCGAAAAGCTCTCGGAGCGGCTGGGAGGTCCACCCTTTCTCCTTTCCCCGCCGCCAACGACTCACCCGCGTCGTAGAAGATGTCCAGCACGGCCGTTTCGCCGAAGTCCAGCTCTCCGAAGTTGACGGTGGTCAGCCGAGCCCCGGCGGCCTCACAAGCTCGCACCAAGCACCGCAACGCTCCAACTTCGGGACTCCGCGCCCCGGGGCTTCCTTTCGGATTCTCGTTGACCACATACACGGCTCGGAGCGACCGCGAGCCTCTGCTCGCCTCGCCGCCGCCGTCAGCAACGCCTCCCGGGGTCCCTTCGGAAGCCGCAAATGCTTCGGCGCCGTTCGGAGGGCTGACCTGCTCGGCGTTCCCGCTAAGTCCCGGCTGCTCGCCGCTGCTCGCGTCGTTTTCCATGCGGCCTGGTAGCCGGTGCGACATGGGCCGGAACCCCGCGCGCCCGCCCAGAGCCCTCTTTTTCTAAGGCTGCAGGGCGCCAAGCGAGAGGGGCGGCCGAACCGGGCAAGAAGCAACTTTTCCGGCGTCGAGCTGAAAGTGGAGGGAAGGAGAGAACGGCGGCACGCCGGGCGGTGCTTTTCTCCCGCTGCCCAGCTCAGCTCGCCTCCGATTTGGAACCGAGCTTCGGAAGCTTCAGGGAACGCGGCTGTCGCTTCAGCGAAATAGGTGGCCGGCTGTCGCCTGCCAGAACTTTGCTTCTAAAAGCGGTTCTCGGAGCAGGACTGGCGGCAGCACCTGCTTCGCCCTCCTCCGTTTAGCCTCTCTCACCCGGACGGTGCCAGGCGCCGGCGGTTATTGATGCCCGGCCGAGTTTGAGGCGGAGTGCGGCCGCAATTCAGGGGCGGGGGAGGAAAGTCGCCTCGGCTCCTCCTCGGCCCTGGAGGAAGGCCTGCTGCCTTTACAGACGCTGTGCGTTGTTCCCAACCTCTGACCGTCAGGAACAGTTGTCGTTAGACCGGTTTCAGTTATTCTAGGAATGGTTAGTGGGTGTCCCCCACGAACTTTATAATGTGGTCATTATTATTTTTAACTTTAAAGAGATCTGACTAGGCCTGATTGCTTTCAAGCTGGCTGGATTACTAAAACCGGCAATTTCAAAATGGGAAGTTGCAATAGGTTTCTGATGCAAACTGGAGCTGCAAAAAAGATGAAGGTGCAAAGACAAAGTAGTTTAACTGTTGGCGCCCTGATTCCTGCCCATATTCAGAAAAATTCAAAACTGCACCTCCAAACCATAAACTGCTGGAGTAACAACCTTATACTGTAGGATATTTCATCAAAAAAAAAAATACTTCATCAAAGGCAGCCAAGGAAAGCTCATGCAAATTCTCTGAATATATTCATTAGTTCCATTAGAGCTTCAGATATGTGAATATTACATATAAAACATTATTTTAATGGTACTGTACAGATCAACAAGAGTTTTATTTAACATTTGGAATCAATTAAGGGAGACATAACCACTTGTTAATTTTTTCAATTCTTTGTCTTCGCAAAGGTGGAAAGGTAAGATTAGTTTTCATCTATTTTTGTGGATTTCTCTTTAATCTTCCCATTGTGATGAAAGAGTAGATTGTTGCATTGGTTAATGATATTAATATGAATTATTTAATGGATCTGTTAGTTTTGCAAATGAAGCCTTTTGGTTTGCTAGTAAAATAATGTGAAAGCCAATTTTAATTTGATAAAAATCCTGCATCCTTTCCCAAAAAGAAAATGAAAAGTGGGAAATCTGGTTTATTTGACCAAAAGTGGCATAACTTTTTCTAAGCTTAAAATCGTCTATATTTACCTTCCCTTATGAGGTAACATTTATACTGAGGACAGAGATTATTATAGTCTGTCTCTCATTTATCAGAGATCCATATCTTTCTCCTGTGTTGACCAAGTATGTTCATGGCTGTGAACTCAAGGGCTGCTTCTAGCTATTGCTCCAAAGAAGGCAAATTAATTTGCCCAAGCAGCATGAAGTTTGACAAGTCCATTATAATGAGGTAGCAGTTCAGGAAAGATACTATTTTTTCTGCAAGAAAATGGATACAATCATGACAGTTTGTTCCTCTAGCCCAGTTGCAGAAACAAGGCCTCACATCTAGTTGTGATGAAATGTTTAGCATGTATTGGGTGCATTGGGTAGAAAACAGGAAGCATGCAAAAAAGACAACTCAGCCAGTATAGTGGGCAAATATGTTAAAGAGATTTGGACTCTCAAGACTCTGCCTTAATTATGCTAGATTGATTTGGAGAATTGATTCAGCAGATTTTCAGAATTGCTACATTAATACTTACATTATTTCTCACAATACTAGACAACACAATATGAATAGTAGAGACTTTCAGATTTCTAGGTTCTACATGACTTAAAATGGACACCTAACATCAAAAACATCATCAAAAAAGCACAACAAAGAATGTTCTTTCTGCGCCAACTCAGAAAGCTCAAACTGCCCAAGGAGCTACTGATCCAATTCTACAGAGGAATTATTGAGTCTGTTATCTGCACCTCTATAACTGATTTGGTTTGGCTCTGCAATCAAACAAGACAGACACAGACTTCAATGGACAATTAGAACTGCAGAAAAAACAATTGCTACCAACTTGTCTTCCATTGAGGAAGATATATACTGCACGAGTCAAAAAGAGGCTGTGAAAATATCTACAGACTCCTCACATCCTGGACATAAATTGTTCAATTTCTACCCTCAAAACAATGTCAGAGCATTGCACACCAGAACAACTAGACACAAGGAGAGTTTTTCCCTGCATGCCGTCACTCTGCTAAACTAATTCCCACAACACTGTCAAACTATTTACTAAGATGTTTTACTACTATTTTTCTCATTCTTCCTATTATGTCTCCTTTTCTACATATGACTATGTTTTTGCTTGTATCTTACAATCTATATTGTTTAGTTTCCTGGTATGATTTTGATTGCTTATTTAGTATCCTATAACTATCACTAAGTATTGTATCTTATAATTCATGATGAATGAATTTATGATGACTATAATCATGAGTTGTATCTTTCATCACTTATATCTTTACGTACACTGAGAGCTTATGCACCGAAGAGAATTTTCTTGTGTGTTCAATCACACTTAGATAATAAAGATTTCTATTCTATTAATGTATCAAAGATCTTTCCAGAAATCCAAGTGATTTTTGTTTCCTGCATTTGACAGCATCACAGGTTTAATATTATCTGAGCATCAATAACTTCACTTACTACTATTTCTGTCACTTTCCAACTCTTCTCTCTGCCATGAACACATGGTTGATGCCAGATCAGAAACCCAAACAAGCTCATTTCCAGGAGGAGAAACCGCCCCCCCAAGTCATTCGGATCTCAATGATAAAAATGTCCATCTTTCATCTAGAATCAAATCACAGATGAGTTTTTAAAAAAATAACATCTGGCAGCAGCCGTAACCCAAAGCTCCCAATGCTCAGTCAATCTGGATGCTAAACTAAAGGGGTGGCTTCAGATTTTTAATCCTGAGATCATTCTTGCACCATATTTCTTTTGCTAGCAACTACCATCTTTCTTGGCTCAAATCCCTGCTGATATCTAAATAGTTTATCCTATAACTATTTAAAACTCTTATTTTAAATTGTTTGAAATTTTATTGGTAATATGTGTTTGAACCTGTACGTTGATATGGCCTATAGGTTAATCAATCAATCAATCTCTCCCTCCCCCCCCATCTCTAAAGCAATTACCCATCTCTCATCTCCATTCATATACCTACAACTATTTCATTGATATCTTCACTTAGTTACTGCATGTCCAGTTACACTTGCTTAGGTACATATTACACTGAGTTTAGAAACAATATTTAGATTGCAGAATAATATTTTGACTTGTTTTATCTGGAAGATAAAAGTGGAAGATAATCTAGAGAAACTAAAATATTTGCGTGTGATAAAATCAATGTAAAGTTTTCTTCTATTAGATAATACAACAATTTAAATATGAAATTAAGAAATAAAAGAATAAATGGAACTAACATTAACTACTCCTTTCTATCTTCTGAACACAGTTTAGTCAATTCAAAGAAGCTTTTTTTCCAAAATTATGTTTACTCACAGGTCTGAAATGACAACTTTTTAAAAACTTGAAAATATAATTTCATTGTAAAATACTTTCCATCTGTAAATATGTGAAACAAATATTCCAATTCCCCCCAAAAATCAATGCACTGAACAAAGAATTTCCATAAAATCTCATTTAATCTTATTTTACAAATCACAATACATTGGACTTCTCAATACAAGTTTATAAAATGACAATTTACCAACATAACAGGAAGAGGAAAAAGGAATTAGAACCCTGATTTCAGGTCAATCAACGCTGAACTCATTTTTTCTTTTAAAATAAGATTTTAAAATATTTTAGTTTTCAAGGCTCTATCTTTGAATCTATATTGTAACAATTCACAGTAAGTTTTTCAAGTGAATGAAATCAGAAACCTATTAAACGACTTGTCCTCATGTTGGATTCCCACAATGTTGAAGCCAATAGCTATACATCTTTATTGCTAGAAAACCTCTAAGAGAACTAGAAAGGTCTAATAGGAAAACTGGGGCAGAGCCTGTTCAGCCTTAGATTCAGGCTCAGTGACTATTGTCATGCAAGAGACACTTCCAGACAATCAGGGTCCACTTCACACTGGCATCTGAGTTATAGCAGTAGTGCAACTTCTTCCTGGTTATACGCTGCACTTGGGTTTTGAATGGCAATGTTGGGGCTGCTTTTCACATGCAGAACAAGGACAAAAACTTTATTTAAATTTATTTTTTAAAATAAATATATTATTACACCCAACATATTTCATATTTTTAGTTTCTGCCATGTTGAAATTACACTCAAGTACATTCCATGACACATAGATTACTACATCCAAGGGAGAATGATGAGGACACACAAAGAAACCAAATATTCCTCCTAAATATACATTAGGACAGCAATATCTGATGCAAAAGAAAATAGTTTCTTTGCTGCAATAATAATGCCTCATCAGCCCTCCATCTCACAGTATGTTTAGTAATCTTTCCCACCAATTTCCACAGCTTGGTACACATGCATTTGCATGTAAAAACACTTATTTCCATGAAAACATCCAGAATGGCATGCCAATAAAGAAATGCCACGACCATGAACTTAGGGGCATTTCAAGATTCTGCAGCCTTTTGTCCATTTTAATTATTTAAGCAAGTGTCTATAAATCATAACTCAAAACATTGCTTTGATCTCTTTGTTGTAGCACAATATCCTACACTCCTAGGTTATGACTGGAAATCAAGTTTGATTTGAAAAACAAGGGTTAACACTGATTTATGAATGATTAATGAATGATTAATTAATTATGAATGATTAATGAATGCTGTGAGGACAAAGAAATTAGTTGTGTGATTTACTTTCATGCTTCAATGTAAAACACTCATCAAGATGATTTGGTCATTTTAATACAGAAATCCTCTAATGTAATGTTAAAATCCTGAAAGATATCACAGTGACACATTTTTTATAGTGTGCTTGTATCAATAATAAAATAAAATATACATGACTGATACAAGTATTTGGATGCATTATTAAATCTCTAGCCTGAATGTTCTTTCCTGATATGAAACTATTAATAAACACAATTGTAGGACATTTTTGGGTGTCATGACAATACTTTTAAGACTCCTATCCAATAACAAATAGAAGTTTGCAACTTTAAATGTAGATATTTAAATGATAAATATTAAATGTTTATATTTGATAAAGTCACCATGTGATATTTTGTGTAAACTTCATAACTCTGTAAAAAGATAAATACTAGAATTCTATTATATAACCAAAGATGGATATTTCAGCAGGACACATATCCCAACTATTCAAGAACACTCAGTGCAATCCTATGCATGCTTATTTACATGTGAGTCTTACTGTTTTAACGTTTATTTTGTAGTAAGGGTACTAGGATTGTGAAATCAGACTGCAAGCTTACATACCATTATCTGATCATATATTTCACTGAATTGAACAAAACCCATTCCCATACACATGCACAGGATTGCACTATTAATGTACTAAGAAAATAAGAAATCCAGCTATAATTTTGTTTACAAGCACTTTTCAGAGATCGCACATATATTATGCAAACACATATACATTCCTTTGCCTTTAAAAGCTGAAATCTTCACTATCTGTATAGAGATGTAAACACTGCTTTGACATAAGTCATTTGGTAAGATGCCATTATAGAAATCATTCACCCCAAATTTTCAGGCTTGTAAATGTTTAAATGAGGTTAATATCACATAGTTCTCTGCATATAATTATATAATTTTATCTTGTTAATTTTTATTTTATCCTTGTTTTCTCTTAGATGATGCATGTTCTGCTCACCCAAGATGTGCAGATAAAAGTGGAGATAAAAGTGGGTGTTTTAACATTTGAGTGACAGGAAGCAAAGTGAATTCTCAGAATAATCATAAAATGCAATGCTAGTAAAAATAAAGCTGCCTCAAACTCAGTGTGGTTATTACATCATTAATCATTAAGTTGAATCAAATCAGATCAAAATGGAAGTAGTTAATATGCTGAAAGACCGACCTCTAGTGGATAGACAGGCCTCATTGTGATAGCTACATTTCTAAAATCTGGCCTACAACTAGTTCCAATCCGTGTTTGGCAAAAGAAGGCACAAATCATTGCAAAGACCAGATTTTTCTTTTTAAATATATTCTTTGTACACAACTTAAGATTCACCTTGTAGTTAATTTTTGGACATAAGATTGCATAAATAATTGTATTTAAAACAACACACATTAAGCTGCTTTAAGAGAAACAGATACCCTCACCCAATATCCACATTCATTTCTGAATATATGCAATACAAACATTTTAAGAATTTGTGACAAAAGACAATTTAAAAAGTCAAACTCATGAAACTTGTAAACTGATAAACAATTTACTTATGGAAAATATCATTAAAATAGTACCATTATGAACTAAACTGCCTGAGTTTTCAATTTGCCTGTGAACGCGAAGCAGAGAAGATTTTAGCACAATAAGAAAAAATTCAGTCACAACCAGTGTCATTTCAAAAAAGTGTATCATATAGAAATTTTTGTTCTTCACTGGAATTTGTGTTGTGCTATTCAATCCTTGTGCTAGTTGTCCAAACAAAGAAATGTAGGCAGATCTTTTAATCATTTGGCACAAGGTTATTTTGTTTGGGGCATAAATCTCTGTCACTATGAATTAATACATCCATCTAGAATTCACTTTGATTGAAGAGCTTTCTTTATATCATTAATTTCCATCTAAAAAGAAGAAACACAGATTAAATTATATGCAACTAATTATTTTATCAAGCACTTGGACTCTTAATTCACTGTTCAGTCCAATATGCTGATTCTTCATCTTCCATTTAATGTGAGAAATTATTAAGAAAGGGAATCAAATCAATATGTATAAACTGACACAATATCAAAAACAGGAACTCACAAGGAAAAATCATTTATTTTAGTTTGACTTAAATCAGAAAAATATTGAAAGTTTTAGGAGAGACTAAGGAAAATCTGACACAAGATATAAATGGCTAGATTTTTCTTTTCTCTTTTAGTTCGAAGGAGTTGCTTGGAAAGGGAACATTGAAAGAAAATTTAAAAATATTTGCCATGCTCTGTTTTCCACACAAACTGTCTATAAAAGTTATTATTGCCTATCCAGAAAAGCACACTTAAAACACCTACATATTTTCTCTATGCAGAAAACAGCCATATTGGTTAAAAAATAATATAAAGATGAAAGAGAATAAAACACTGTCTTAAATTGGATAATATATTCTTGCCTATTGTAAAACTTGTTAATGTTGAGAAAATACTCTGAATATATTTTTCTGTTTATTTCCTGTTTTTCCTATATATTAGAATTTGTTTCATATTATACAACACTTATTGGACTATGAGATACAAGGTTTCATTAAAAATCCATTCAGTTATAAAGCTGATTAATGTATTCATTTATATACAAGTACCT
This sequence comes from Laticauda laticaudata, assembly GCA_004320025.1. Classification (NCBI taxonomy): domain Eukaryota; kingdom Metazoa; phylum Chordata; class Lepidosauria; order Squamata; family Elapidae; genus Laticauda; species Laticauda laticaudata. The sequence continues at coordinate 20,142 of BHFT01073079.1, forward strand.
GTAACCGTAGCCGAATCTTTTTTTCCTCATCTAATTCAGACAGCAATTGCTTAATTTCTTTTCTAGCAAAAAAAAAAAACAACCCACAAAATTTTAATGACCATATTTTCAAGAAGGGAGGGGGCATGCATTGTTAACAATACTTATCAATGTAAGTTATAATGTAACTATATTATACCAGTTATATTTTTTTTTACTTCTTTTTCTAAAATATAATTTCTCTAGTGTAATTTCAGTCTTTACTTGGCATTTACTGCAGAAATCACAACTTAGAATTTTTATTACTATATTCAATAAAGGCTAAATTAATTATGAACCTAATCAGACATGATGATTAGCACTAAAACCCTTTAAGATCATGTAAAAAACATACAAAATTTGCTTTAGTCATTCTGAACTATTCATGGTTCTTGAGTACATGTATCATTAATTATAGTAAATAGGAATATTAACCAACTTTCTGATTTCTAAGTGTTTTATTTTAATTAGGATAATTCTATGTACATATTGAAAAACTGGCAAATAGAAATTTCATTTTCTTTCAATTAGATCAACAATGTTTAAATTCAGCCTTAAACTTTAAGACTAATTCATATTGCAAATGCTGTTAGGTAGCCAAAAATGGCAACAATTATGTACAAGATATATACATCAGCACATTTGAGGATACTGTAATTAAATACATACTGTATATAAAAATATTGCCGGGGAAAAGTGCCTAATTTACTTTCTAAAGTAAAATAGTTGATCCCAGGTTGGAAAAAGTTTTTTTTCTGACAGTCTTGCACTTGTAATTACAATAATGATAAAATAATATTAATTTGATATAATTTAATAATGTACATTCTCCATCATTCAGTTTTATCCAGAGATGTTGGATACAAGTTGAGATATGACAAAATCTGAAATACACTGATTAAATCATAATTTGTTTATTTTTCACCTTTAATATTTTGTATATTATTTATAGGCTATTTGCATTACTTAAGTACAGCTTTGGGTTTTCTTTTTGTATGCTGCGTAAAATCATAGTGTAATACAGGCAATAATACAAAACTCTAATAAACAAACAGACAAAAAAAATGCTATGGGATTCAGCTTTGAAAACCTTAAATGTATAGTCTTTGCCTGCAGTTCCATTTTTATCTAACAGCCTAAGTGAAAAAGATACAGCTGAACAAGTTCATCGATAAAGTTAATGAAATTAACAATAACAGAAACCCATATTGTAGGAAAAACATTGGAACACTCACTTCTGTTGGTCTTTCATTGTTTCAATGATAGTGCGTAGCTCTTTAACTTGTGACCTTAGTTCTTCCAAAGCTGCTTCACCTTGGCTTGAGTGATCAGTCTTTAGCTTTCCTTCAGTACTGAACAAAGAAGGAGAATTTGATCTGTGACCTGAAGCTGGATGAAGTATAGTTGAAGAAGATAAGGATGAAGAACTTCCACTTGTTAAACTTCCTGGTTTTGTAGGCAGAGAGGCTTTGTTATCAGACACCTGTGAAAAAGATAACAAAACATTTGGAAACATATATTTGGATCAGCAAAGTATACTTTTCCAGCTGTGTCTTGTTTTAGTTACATTTGATGGTCATAAAAGAAAAAGAATAATTTTCTCAAATCTTTTAAGTATTCTTTTATCAACAAGCAAGCATGATTTAAGCCAGACAATCAACTATGAGAATGCTGTTGGAGAGACTTCATTCTGAATTGCTTTTTCTGTCTCAAAAGAATGCCAAAAGGGAAGGGGAAAATGAGAATATGAAAAAAGAATATAACTCTTGTTTCTACACTATCATAGAAATAAAAATTAAGGGATGGCCTTGGGGTTTTTCTTTTAAGCTACCCTTTGAACCAAAATAAAGTTTGGACATAGGTCAAAAAAGGCAATAGTCACTCTGGTCAATAATATTAGTCTACCAGTAATGAAAAATTGGTGGGAACATGTAGTTGAAAAAGTAAAAACTGAGCAGGTTAAAACATTTAGGGATTTCCAAACAAAGACTTATAATGCCTTCTCATAACACAACAGATATAAATGTGATTGAAAAGAAGAAAGTGTTGATAATTGATGTAGAAATAGCGGAGAATAGTAGAATAGAAAACAAAAGACTTGGAGAAGATCACAAAGTATCAAAATCTGAAAATTGAAATTGAAAAATTACAGCATAAATCGGCTGTGGTGGTCCCAGTGAACACTGGGTGCCATACCAAAAAAATCTTGGATGGCACTTAGAAAATTCACATGTTGACAAAATTTTCATCTGTCAGTTACAAAAGGGCAGAGTATTTGGATCTACACAAATAGTATGCTAAAATATTAAGACATCCTAAATTCTTGGGAAGAACCTAATGCACATGAAGGCCAATACCACTAAAGAACTGGCAGCTGTCATTTAACATTTTTGTCTATAAAATAATAACATAATGGTGCCATCCCTGTTGAATGTTACATATAACCTAAGTAACTTACAAGTGAAATTGTAACAGTCTTTGCTTTCTTTAATGGCTCAGCTACTTTATGTGGTAAGGAAACTTGTTCTTCTTTTTCATCTTCAGGACTTGGTGAATCAAAAAAGTCAGGACTAGAAAGTGAAGACTGTGGAAATAAAAGAATATATTCTTTTACTTTCAAGTATTCAAAATATGCACTTACTCTATAACATTTTAGTATTGTTGTAATTAATCTGAAAACAAAAATAATCCTCTGTTAGTCACACAGCACATAATTTTCTATTAGCTGCATGTTTACTAACATTGACTGTGGTAAGATACTGATGTGAGTAAGCCTTCCAACTATTAATTGCTCCCATCAACTCACTACCATCCAGCGGTCTGCATCCAGTGGTCTGCATCACATGCTTCCCCCCCACACTTCTGCCTGCTGCTGCACGTGCTGCTAAGACAGCGAGCCCAGTGGAGCAGGCTCTGGAGCCATAGAGTGCACCAGCTAAGGGGCTGGAAAACATTGACCCCTGAGCACAAAAAGCGGCAAGTGTGCAATGTCTGACAGTTTCCAGCACCCCCCCCCCACTCCCTACATTGCCTCAAGGTGGCAGCATCCCAACCCTGCCCCCTGCATTATCTCACCTCACCTCACCTCCTGTGGGACGAGCCTCCCTCCCACTGTTCTTCTCACCAGAGACTCCTGGATTGCCTCCCTAATAGTGCCCAGCCCATGTGAGTGATACTGAACTGGCCATGCCCCTGGGCAAACTCAGTTGGCTGTAACCACCCAGACCAGTCCCCCCACCTTCTGGCCTTCTGAGGACAGTCACAATGCTGATGTGGCCCACAATGAACTGAGTTTGACACTCCTGCCTTAGATCATGATTGTTGAAAACTGACAACATGAACTCTTGGCAATTTTGAGATGGATAATAGATGAAAATTAGTGTAATCCCTACAAATAGTCCTTGGTCTATTCATTCAGTGACAGTGTGAACTTGTGATGGTACTGAAAGAGTGGGATTTATGACCCACAGCATCCCTGTAGTCATGTGATTCTGATCCAGATCTTCGGTACCTAGCTCACAATTACAACATCACAGCAAGCCACAGTCATTTAATTGTAATCTCCAACATTCTCTGCCAGCTTCCCACAAACAAAATCATTTGGGAAACTGGTAAGAAGACAGATATTGCAGTCATATAAGTTCTCTACTTAATTATTCATGTGCTCTTCACTTAACAATACAAAAATAACCAAAAATGCCAGAACTGCAGTTACTAAGCGGCTCAGTCATGTGATGTCATGCTGTATGCAAGTGTTTAGCAACAGTAATTCTGGTCCCAATTACCCTTGTAAACTGAGAATTATTTGTATTGTGGATAAAAAAAATTAGGAACACTATGAAGGAAGTAAAAATATGCAGATGTTACTTACAGATGTGAATGACTGTGACGGAGGTCTTCTGCCAGTAGCTTTTGGCCTTGTAGTAGTTGGATGGCTGAGCTTCTCTGCAACTGGTACTATGGAATCAAACCCTTCCAAATCTTAAAAGAAACATGGAAGAAATATTAATATTACAAATACTATGATGAAGCTTTTAAAACTTAATTTCCATATTATTTTGTATTAGTCTGATATTATCAAATTGAGACTAGAAGGCAGCATCTGTAAGTATTTATTTACTTTAAAGAAAATATTTCTGTCTGGTTTTTAGTTAATGCTACACATCATACATCTGAAAACCATTAGATAATAAAATAACTGAAAATTAATTTAAATATAGGTAGTCTTTGACTGACAGCCATTTGCTTATTGACCGTTCAAAGTTACAACAACACTGAAAAAAGTGACATGACCGTTTTTCATATTTACGACCATTGCAGCATCCATGTGGTCACATGATCTAAATTTGGATGCTTGACAACTGATTTGTATATATGATGGTTTCAATGTACTGGAGTCATGTGACAAAGTCAAACAAGAAGCAATATTTCCTTAATAACTATGTTACTAACTTAACTCCTGCAGTAATTCACTTAACAACTATAGGAAGAAAGATTGTAAAATGGGGCAAACCCTCTTAAAAATTATCTTTCTTAACAATGGAAATTTTGGGCTCAATTGTGGTTGTGAGTTGTAATTTATTTAGAGGTGTCAAAAGAGTTATTAAACAAGATTTCACTTAAATTAAGAATAGATAAAATAAGATATACTTTCAGTTTTATTCCTAAGTAGATGTTTAAAAATAATTGCTATAATGAAGCACATTTACATATGTTTTAAATCTAACACTGCAGTAAGATTATTAATTTAGTAGCATTTTAAAAGCAGTGATGAGAAATAGTTCAGAATTTCAAGCATTTACGAAATATAAAAGCAAATGGAATTCACATTTTAACTTTAAAATTGCAATTATTGCCATTAACTTCTTTTTCCACTACTCTTATACAGTATAATAAATAGAGTAGAATTTCAACAAATCAATTTGGAAAATGTCTAATTAGGATATACACTTGTTTCCTGTTTTCTCAAAAAAAACCCATAATTCTTTACTTACAGAGATCTGTTACCAAAATCTTGCCACTGTTGTTTTTGCCCAATAATGAAGTTATAAGCTGATTCTTACAAAAGTAAGTTAATATAAAATGCATTTATAGAATCTCTAAATTTCTTGCTGATGAACCTCTGATGTTAAATTAATATCCTTCAAGAAACATTTTGCTTTGGTACTGTCACAATTTGCCAGCTGAGACTGACAGGCCACACACAAAGTAATCCACAAGTATAGCCTGACTCATACTTGTTTGTTCTGGATCTCTTGTATTTCATCCAGATGTTATTATGCTGTTAGTATTAATGTAGTCTTTTAATTTAAAAGATTTATAAGACTACCCGACTCAAATGATGTGACTCTGGATGGCATAAAAGAAAATAAAATAGAGAATACTATATATAAATTATACAGCAGAAGGTAACTCCACTAAACTGGCTCCTAATGCCTCGGAGCCATAACGCTTGAAAACCAGTTTGCCGTAATGGTTACAGCACTGAGCAAGAAAGTGGGAGATTGTGAATTCATCCTGCCTTAGCCATGAAAGCCAGTTTGGTGACTTTGAGCCAGCTTTTCTCTCTCAAAAAGGAAGGAAGGAAGGAAGGAAGGAAGGAAGGAAGGAAGGAAGGAAGGAAGGAAGGAAGGAAGGAAGGAAGGCAGGCAGGCTTTCCTAAAGGTAACAAGAGTTGGAAACTGTGGTATACCAGAGGAGATCATTCCAGAGAACAGGGATAACCACAGAAAAGGCATGCTTCCTAGCTTGTACAAGATGACATTTAGAATACGAAACCTGGAGTATGCCCTTCCTGTAAGCACTAGGGAACTCCAAGAGTATTGGAAAAGGACGGATGTAGTTCCTATCTTCAAAAAAAAAAAGGGGGGGGATTTACAGACTTATCAGTCTGACACAAGTACTGGGAAAATTCTGGAAGAGATTATCAAGCAACAAATCTGAAAACACCTAGAGGCAAATTCATAACCAGAAGCTAAATGGGCTGGTCAAAAACACATTTCAGACAAATCTTACTGCATTCTTTAACAATATGACAAAATTAGTGGATCAAAGAAATGCTGTTGATATAATTTAATTGGACTTAAGTAAGGCATTTGATAAAGTAGACCACAACCTACTATTTGATAAGATAGAGAAATCTGGGTTCGACAGCATCACCACTAAATGGATTCATAACTGGTTGACCAACCATACTTAACATGTAATTCTTAAAGAAACTGCAACTTCATGGAAGGAAGTATGCAGTGGGGTACCCCAAGTCTCTCTCTTAGTCCCAGTACCCTTTAATATCTTTATCCATGATTTAGACAAGGGGATAGAAGGGGAATTCACCAAATTTATAGATGATCCAAGCTGGCAGGAAAGGCCAACACTCCAGAAGATAGGCTCAAGATACAGAAGGATCTTGATACTCCTTTGGTCTTTTTAGCTTCCAGTTGAGAGATACTTGAACACTGTGCTCTACCTAACAAAATGTTGAGAAAAGTAAGGTTCTACATTTAGGCAAGAAAAACCCAATGCACAAGTATAGAATAGTGGTACCTGGCTCAATAGTAATAACTGCGAGGGATTTTGGAAGCCTGGTGGCCTATCATTTAAATATGAGCCAGCAGTGTGCTGCAGCTGCCAAAAAACACATCTTAGGCTGTATTTACAGAGGGAAAGAATCAAGATCACATGAAGTGTTACTATCACTTTATAATGCCTTGTTAAGGCCACACTTGGAATATTGCATCAGATTTTGGTAAAAAACATGTTCTCTAAAATGAGTGTAGAGAAGAGCAACAAAGATGATGAGGGGCCTGAAGGCTAAAACATATGACGAACAATTGTGGGATTGGGTGTGGCTGATCTAATGAAAAAGGAGTAAGGATGACATGATGGCAATGTTCCAATATCAAAGGGACTGTGACAAAGAAGACAGGGTCAACCTATTCTCCAAAGCACCTGAAGACAGGACAAAAAGGAATGGATGGAAATTAATCAAGAACCAACCTAAAACTAAGAAGAAATTTCCTGACAGAATAAATAATCAATGGAATGATTTGCCTCCAGAAGTTGTGGATGCTCCAACACTGGAGATATTTAAGAGGAGATTGGACAACCATTTGTCTGAAATATTATAAGATTTTCGACTTAAACAGGGAGTTGGACTAGAAGATCTTCAAAGTCCATTCCAGCTCTATTATACTGTTAAAGTCTGCTAACATTATGAGGTATTCCCTGTCTTTTTTCTACTTTATTCTCCTGAAAGATCTTCTGACATTTAGACTTAGAATAACTTTATTGTCACTTTGTGAATGTACACTAATCGGCATACATTAAAATTAAACTTTGTTGCATCAGCTCTCAATGGATCTCCACCTCCAATATACACCACATAAACATGACTAAATAAATAAATATGCATATACCTTTCAGTGTTCCAAGTAATGTACCCATAGAAAGTAGAACTCTGAGGCAGGAAAATTCCTCAAAGAACCGTTTTATTGGATACATCATATTGGCATGAGTGGTGAAAGCCAACTCTAAAAGTTCCCACAGCTTTCACCTAATTAAAAGTAAAAGTTTCCCCTTTCTCCCCTTTTTACCCATGTGGCTCCTTGGAGGCCAAACAGCATTACTTTAAATTGGAAGCAATTGAATGACATTTCCCACTTGTCTCCTTCCTTAACCTGCATTTGGTAGTACGCTTCTCGCACGTCTAGCTTAGTGAACACCTTTCCTTTTGCTAGATGGGCTAGCAGGTCTTTCATGAGGGGAAATGGGTACATACAAACTCTGTTAATTTACCTAAAATCCACACATAGCCTCATCGACCCATCTGTCTTCTCTCTTCTCTGGGGCAGCTACCCTTGATTTTGCTGGTTGCATACATCCCCTCACGAAGTTAGTGTCAATGTACTCTCTTAGTTCTGTCATTTCTTTTGGGGTCATGGAGTCCATTTTTGATAGTTTGGGCACAAACTCAATGGCATAGTCAGTGGAGTGGTGGCATGGTAGGACATTGCATTCTTCTTCGCTGAAGACATCTGTTAAGTCCCGGTACTCTCTGGGGATTTGATGCATCCCTGGGGTCTGCTCTGACATGGCTTTACCTTTGTAGTTTCGCTTAGTGACATTTAGCCATAAGTCAGCTTTCCCTGCAGCTGTACTGGGGGGAAGGAGAGGCCCTACTGTCACCCTTAAAGCTATATTAGCCTCAGAAGCTTTCACAGAAGAAGCAGAAGCTGCCACATTCTAGTGCCTGGGAAATTGGGAGGGAGGATTCAGAGTGTGGATATAGTTAGACATAATAGCATTCTTATTCTCAGATTCAGGTTAATGTCAACATTCCAAAAAACAAACTCCAACTCCAAAAGCTCCAAGACAAGTATTTTCTCAAAGTTCCATTCTATTAGAGTTGTCATATTGGCATATCTGGGGAACCCCAAATCTGAGGCTTTCAGGTTTTCCCTTGGTAATTTAAAATCAAAGACCTATCACTCTGCACCCATCAGTCCATCTTATGGCCCAATCACCATCTGTCCCAATTCAAGACATTCCTCTAACCACTCCTTGTCCAGGTGCAAGATGAAATTATCTTGACTGAGAATAATCTTAGGTTTCTGTCCCGTCCCCCACTTCCCACCATAAGGTGGGCTCCCATTTATCTAACCAGGCTAGTCCTAGAATCACTGCTTCCATAATTTTTGGCACCACTATGAAGTAGATGAGTTCCCAGTGCCAGCCCATTTCAAGTCTGACAGGTTCAGTGAGGAGTGTGGCAGGGGCTGCCCCTATCAATGATCCATCAACCTGTTCAAATTGTATGAGTCAGCTCATCATTTTCATCTTGATTCCTAACTTTAGGACCATGGGGAGGCTGATCAGGCAGCGGGTATAGCTCGTCTCTATGATGGCTTCCACCTTCACCCTCTTCCCTGCCTTGGGCACTATTAGTCTTGATGGGATGGCGATAGACCAGATGGCTTCACTTACCATCGGGTCATCTTTACTTTTGTCATTGCTATTGTAGGCCATGGGCACTTGGGGTCCCTGGGCCAAAGTTCCCCCCTCCCCACTGGGGACAGAGGAGACCTCCATGGCTTGGTGGGAAAACTTTCACTTTTCAGATGCTTTGCACGAGGTTTTTTTTGGTTTGGCAGGTTCTGGAGTCTTCCCTTTTTGCATGGGAGCTGGACAACTAACAGCAGGTAGAGCAGGACTGATGTGACATGGGAAAATTCCATTCCCAAGTCTTATTAACCTTTCCTTTAATCAGGCTTTTAAACATCAGGTTAGTGCTGTTCCATTGTTTCTGAGTCATTTTCCATGAGATGGACAGCCATATCAATTTGACAGACAGATAAACAGACAGACAAATCTTTTCAGAAAATAATGCTAAACTCATGTCACTTTCACTGCACAAGAACAAAGTACTTACATAAAAACAGAATTAGGTTTACCAGATAGCTAAACCTGCAGTTTAGCCCTCTGATACAACTCACCTTTAGCCCTCTGATAAAACCCAGCCCTACCTCCCACTAAGAAGAGTAATGGGTGTATGCTTTTCCTGACATCTGGTACTAAAGCAAAAAACTGACCAAATACTTTCTTTAACTTGACCTTCACTAAAACTGAGGGACAGCATGGTTCTTGAGAGCTCAGCCATTTATGCCACATACTGTTCTGCAAACTCAAAATAGGACAGCTGCAAATTAACAAAGCTATGAAAAACAGCCCTAAATGATTACTGAGATATTATTACATTCATTTTGCTTAGGATGAATACACTATAATCTGATGTAAGATATACAGTATTATGCATTAATGTGTCTACCCTGAAATGTTTTATATTTTAATAATGTTGAAAATAATAATTTTAAAAATGTATTTGTTTAAAAAGAGAAAAAGATTGTAATCTCTCATTCTAAAAACAGAAATAGAAAGTCCCCAACCAGAATTAGGACTCAAATTATAAATTTTAAGAATGTAATTCCAAATAACTGGCATTATTTGATTTTTTTTCTGTAAAAGCCAGGCAAGTAAATTAAAAAAAACACTGAAGGATAAAAGAGACAGTAGTTCCAGGAACTGGCAGAGATGAAAGTGCCTAATCTGACACAGACTTCAAATCAGCATTACAGACAAGCTGGCTAAAGCCCTTCAAAACATCCAAAGCAGACCAAAAGACTTAACAACCCCAGAAAAAAAAACAGGAGTCATCTGCCACAAACAATATAAGGACTGCAACAACCACTATATAGTGTTGGAAGTTAAACCCCATCCCTCTCCTAGGAAAACTAAATATTTTAGGGTAAAAATATTTCTGCTAAAAAGAAAAGTAGAAACTCAGCTCCCCCCACCTTTGCTAATGGGCCATTACTCTTGGGCCAGTCTATTTTACATAACAAAGATCTACTCCAGGTAGAGCCATAATAGGAATTGCCTAAAGCCCTTTCATTACATCATCATCTAGCAAGGCTCAACCAAGCCTGGGACTCAGGACAGCCTACAGAGTTTCCCCACATGGTCCCATGGGAGTCTGACAACCAATCAGAATACAAGCTCAAATTCAAATCCCAACAGAGGGCATAAAACCAAGGGTCTCTCAGCATCTTGCCCCTTCTATTTCTTCACCCAACATCTTGAAGCATGTGATTGTCTTTTTCACTTTGGAGCTCCAAGACATGTGGTCCTGTCCACCATCTTTCCAAGCAGTCACCATGTTTCCAGTGTCTTTTCCCCCCACTTGGAACTGAAACCAGAAGGATATGTCTTCCAACAATTGGAAAAACAGGCAAAAGACTGGCAGAATGCACCCATGAATACCAACTAGCAGTCACAAGACATGATGAAAATTCTTTAATTTCACAGCTTATAGACAGATTTAGCCATAGTTTCAATTGAGAAAATGTGACCATCCTAGACCAAAAGTCCAAAAATGCCAAGGAATTTCTAAATTCCTGGCACGCTGACAAATTAGCCATCAATAGAAACCTAGCCATTAACAACATGTATATGTTTATGCAAAAGAGACTATCACCGAGCCAAAAAAGGAACAAAAGACCCAAGCATCTCTCCACCAGCAATCAGCACCCAGATCACATAGATTAACTCCAAGGTCAACATCAGACCAACAAACAAGTAAACAATATCCCAATCAAGAAACTTCCAAAGAAGTCAACAGCAAACAGCCCAACCAAAGAATGTCTAACACTGACAGGCAAGCCACCAAAATATAAAGTGACAGCAAACTGCACTCCTTACTAGCATTTGACAATGTTACCTAGTTTGGGTAATGAAACATCTGCAAGAAAACAAGCAAGCTCAGAGTGCACCAAGGACCCCTCATGTCAACCCTGAGTTACAAATGTTCTCCTTTATTAGTACTGACTTCAAAAGCTATCTTTGTCATGTCAGACTTAATGCAACATTAAATCCAAAGTAGCATCTCCCCCTATCCCTTGTAAATTCAGAAAATAGGAATTAAAGGATATAAAAACCAACTACAGGAACAAGGCCCATTTGCAATGGTACAAAACATAGTCGAATCATTTCCACAAATATTTAATATGTAAAATTGAAAAATTAGGCCACCACACTACCACAATTCTGAGCAAGGGCATTGCTGGCAAACAAGGTGTCCTTGTACAGAATTATACCTAGTGTGTACATTCATCTACTGTTAGACTTTTTTTTAATCTTGCAATTGGCATATCCTCATTCAGTGCCATTGTATGATACACAATTTTATATTCTATAAAATAAATCCATTTTTAATATCCTATTTGGCATTTGTTTAACCCATTTAAATTCATGCTCCTTCTTTTAGAGATTAGGTCATATCTTTAATGAAAGAATAACCTTTGAAATTGGCTCAATCTGCAAGGATATCTAAAATCAAACTAATTGATAGTAAGAAAGTTGATGTTATTCTTCCTATTTGGAAGTTTTAAAATTATGCTTTCTGGCAATAATCCACTAACAGACAGATTGGTTCTTATTTAAGAGACTCCTGCAAAAACACAGAATCCTTGTAATGTTGTTAATTCTCAAAATATTGCTGATGCATGTCTGTAAAACTGTTGCATTTGACTAACTTGCAAACATTTTAGTTTATATTAAAAGATGGAATCACATTTTTACTACCATAAAAATTAGGTTTTATTGTTGCTAAGGAACAATGTTATAATAAAGAAGTGCAATATTTTCAGAAGCATTGCACCAGCCAGTATAAAATGGCTCAGTTACTAAAGAATTACAACTACAACAAAGCAAACAAATGGATGTCACAAGAATGCAGCAGTAGATGCCATTCATTCTTTCTTGAAAAAAGACAGGACAGACAGAAGGTGCAAAACAGCCTTACCATCATCAAGTGAAGAAGAATTACCCATGATAAAGGGATGTAAATGGGGAAAGCTTGAAGAAATATGAGTGGAAAGAAAAAGAAAGGCACCACTGGAAATGTAGAGAAAAAGAAAAGAAAAAAAGTGTGAGAGAAGAGGAACAGATCTATACACATGCTTAACAATAGGACTAACAGTGTTTTTTTGTCCCAAAGCTTTGCCTGTGCGAATCATAGATAAAACAAAGTCCCTTTGATATAACATTCACATCAAAAACAAATAATGCTTACAATCCAACCAAGACACCTTTCACTAATTCTGCTCCAATATAAGTACCTGAAAGTCTTCATGCCAAGAAAAATATATTAAATAAATGCATTTTTTGGGGAGCTACATTCGTGTGCATGTGACAATGTCTATATTCATTTGACATTTAAATAAAACATTTCCATAAACAAATTTCTATTTCTAGTTTGCATACCACACTGAAATAATATTGCAATACTACATACAGTGCAATACTATGCTTCATTTCCCTCTGTAAGAAATGAGCTGGTATAATGAACATTTTGTTATTTCCCCATTGCTGAATTCCTGCATAAAGTTGAAGTTCAGGCTGCAATGGCTAATGGTATTGCTGCCAAGTAATTTACCAAGACGGTGGTGAGAACATTTCTCACATCTCATATATTTCACCTTCATCTCCTCTGCCCTCAGACCTCAGCTCTACTCTAACATTACTCATAAATAATTTAATCTGTTTTTATATTTCTTTTCTCCATTTTCAAGTGATTAGCCATTTTAAATATTTCCTTGAGCAGCACAACATACATGCTTTCATTTTTGTTATTGTGTACATAATTCTGTATCTGAAAAAAAGGCTTTTATTTTCTTTTATTATTTCTAAATCTTATCAAAATACAAAAAGACTTTGAGCAATTTCACAATATAAAAAGCAATGTTAATGTTTTAATTTTCTATCATTATTATTCTCATTTAGTACTCTGACCTTCACTTATGTTAACTGAATATTGCTATTGTAATTCAAATTCAAAGATGAGAAAACCATGATATTGCATGTTAGTATTCTATGTTCTTCTCAGTCTAAGCTAATGTTACAAATCTGTTGGATTTCATCAACAGCTAATATTTATAAGCAGCAAGTAACTTGGAAGATATCAATTTAAGGCTGGCTTATGGATAATAATAATAAATGAACCTAAACTGCTATACTTCAGTATGTATTTAGCAAGCAAAAAGCAGAATATTAAATAGATATTAAAATACATAATTATTTTGTAATTTCATTTTCTGACATTATTCTTTTTGTTAAAAAAAGCTATTACTTGAACAACTGCCTATTAAAAACACATTAAAAGTACAATTCCAAAATAAGAATGATTAATTTCTGGCCTATTTTAACTTGAACAATATGAGCTTCTTGAAGAAATTGTATCATAAAAGTAACACAGCATGCTACCAATGTTATGTAGAAATTGCTTACAATTTAGAATACAAAGGTTCTCCTCTTATAAAACCATGTCTTCTGGAGCCCAGTTGTTACAGAACTGAGTGATTGAAGCAGATGATACTAGAATATTTCCACATGAAAATGACACTTGGTTTGCTAACAGATATGTGATCACAGCAGAACACCTCACTTTCCAGCCTAAATATACTATCTTTACAACTTAGAACGCTTCTTAAGAACAGCAAATTTATGAAAAATGTAAAAGTAACAATTTTAATTTTCTCAAGAAAGGAAACATGCTTCACAAAGTCACCTTAATTCCAAAGTTAGTTATTACAGAACTCTTCTTTTGAACTAACAACTATTGAAGATAAATTTTAAAAACTCTAGTTTTTTTAAATAATTTAAAGAACAAAAAAGTATCCAATTAAGCAAAAATTACAAACATTTAGAATATTATGTATCACATTGTGTTTCATAGAGATATAAAAGTATACAATGATTTTATAATAAATATGTCGAACTGATTACAATTCAGAAATACTCTTTTTATAAAGCAACCAGATCATATATATGATCAAATATATAATAGTTGAAATTTACTTCAACTTACCGATGTCATTGCTTCTTTCAGTGGATTCCTTTTCTAAGGTGTTGGACAAAGAACAGCTCACCAAATCTACTTTTGGAATTTCATTCCTGCAGTAAGAAACAAGAGAGATGTTCATTTAAATTGCTTCATTCCCACTTTTTAGCTTCGGGGAGAAAGAAGCATTTCTTATGTCACTCCAGTGTCATAAGCTGTCAGAAGTACCCATCTCTCATAAAGCAGCACCCTACTTGGATTAACCTTATCTTGTTTCTCCTTAACACCTGTCAAAAGAACTTATTTTAGACACACTAATATCTAAATGATGTCTTAAATATTAGCTGTGCCTTGATACTGAAGATAACTTGTCCGTAATCTGAAAAACAATTTCAGACTCTCTCAATCATATTACATGAAGGAAAAATTATTCTGCAAACTCAGCCATAAAATATATGAGGTGCCCAACTGCAACAAAATGGTTAAGCACTCCCCTGGTCTGTTGTTAGAACCTTTAGCATGATTTGTATTGGCATTAAGGGTTTGAATTACTAATACCCTTCTACTGATCGTCTGAAATGGGAGCTTTTTGCACTGTATAAATGGGGAGAATTTAAAAGGTTAGCGTTCCTTTTAGACACTAGTATCTGGGAGTTTCGATTCAGAAACTGGTGGCTATATTTTTTAAAAGGGAAAGGATCATTCACATGTTATAAATTGTGCCATTTATTCCCAGACAAAGCTAAACTGATGGCTTTTTACTTCCCAAAACCACAAGTTCTTTTAACAAAACACCCCATCTGTTGAACAGTCATATTTATCTATAGTATGTGATTACTTTGATTATTATTATACTTTGATTATTAGTGTCATTCTTTCTTAAAATACTAGTTAGTAGGAGTAGATTCATTCTAGATTGTATGGTATGGAATTGTTATGTTTTCCTTTGAGTTAATGATGCAAAATAGTCCAGTTTCACTGGTAGATATAATATTTATTTTCAGAATATGTCTTCTTTTGAAATGAATCATAGAATATAACATTTGAAAGGGATGTTGGAGATCATATAGTCCAACCCTCTATCACATGGGTCACTAAACTTTTGGACCTCAGGGACCACTAAACCCATCATTTTAAATCCCATGGACCACTAATATGAACTGGCTAATGACTGTCGGGGTGAGTGTGGCTAGGTGATCATGTGCCTGGGTGGTCATAGCCAACCTGATGTCACTCATGTCGAAGGGCATCTTGCCGGCCTCTACCTGCCCCCCCTCCCAGCTGCTCCTCCCTCCCCACCCTGGCTCCATAGGGCCCCAACAGGACACAGTTGTTGGAGCTAAGCAGCCCCCATGAGAAAGAGTTGGCTAAAGGGTTGGCTCAGTTCAATTTGGATCTGACTGAGAAGAAGGCTCAGTAGAAGCACCTGACTGAGGACTATGATCATAGGCTTTCCAAGCAGAGGAAAGACCTGCGGGAATGCAAGGCCAGGTACCAGTGCCTGGAGGCTCAGCAGGCTGAGAAAGTCAGACAGTTTCAGGCCATGATGCAGTCTCATGGAAACAAGACTCTCCAGCTCTTTGCCACCAGTAGCACTTCCCTCCAGCCTTCGCCCAAAGTCCCATCTCAGGAGGCTGAAGCAAACCCCAAGTTAGAATTTCTGCTGCCCCTCTGACCTGCACAAAAAGACCCCAAAGGGTGAGACTCTCCACAACAACACAAACATTCATTGCATGTCTCTGGCCAGGTGCCGTAGTTGGAGGAGCCTTGATTTAGTGCAATATAAAAAATCCACAATAAATAAAAACAAAATATAAATAAATAAATAAAAAAGGGGAGATGATGGTTCAGTGGCTAAGATGCTGAGCTTGTCAATCAGAAAATTCAGCATTTCATTTGGTGGTTCAAATCCCGAGAACCGTGTAACGGAATGAGCTCCTGTTACTTGTCCCAGTTCTCCAACCAAGCAATTTGAATAGAATAAAATAGAATAGCTTTATTGGCCAAGTGTGATTGGACACACAAGGAATTTGTCTTGGTGTAAATACTCTCAGTATACAT
>BHFT01073087.1:0-11260 GCA_004320025.1 Laticauda laticaudata
ACAGCTCATGGGAGAAAGGGCGTTGGTACTTACCTGATACGCCCATTCTCTGTGAGCTGTGAAGAGCATCCAGCCCCGCCCATTTCTGTCCGTCTGGTGGGGTTCTGTTCCAGTCAGGGATCTAGATTAGATGACAAGGTCCGGACTTTGGCACTCAGTCTTCGCAAAACTGGGGGATGCCGAGGAGGAGTCCTGTGGAGGAGGAGGAGCATCCCGGAGTTTTAAGCCCAGCCTTTCCAGAAGAGACTGAAGCACCCACCCATTTCTGCATGCTCTTCACAGCTCACAGAGAATGGGCGTATCAGGTAAGTACCAACGCCCTTTCTGTTTTGCATAAAGATTTTGGTGTGTGTATAATAAGTGGTATACACCTCTTTAAGGATTTGTTTTACTGTAATATATAACAATATTGAGCCAAAGAAAATAATGCCTGGAACAGTATTATCAATAATACTGTAATTGTAATTGTAATAAATACAATTTATCAAAATTGTAATAAATACAAGAACAAAACTTATAAAAATACATTACACATCTGAATGCATTGGACATTTTCATAACTACCAATTCAATTATGTCCCAATATAATTTATAAAGTATTTTTTAAACATAGAAATGTAAAACTCTTATGGCACTTGAGGGTTTTCTGCAGCAGTTCCACATGGCCACGGCTCACAAGTGGTCTAATATGCATTTCTGTGACAGCCTATATATTCTGATGCATATTGACATATTTCTTAATCCACTCCATCCATCTTAGTGCCAGTCCATCAATATACGTGACCTAATTTCAAAATCCCTTCTGTTGCAGAAGCCACTAATATGCAGTGTGCTTAGTGTATTAGAAAAATGCATCCATCAGAGCAATGGAACACAGTACTGGGAGTGTCATTATGTGTCTGGAGCAGCTGGAGTTATTGCTTGCTTGGTCACCCAAGACATTTATAACTGAAAGGCAGTAGTCATGTATGCTGCCAATATAGGTTATAAAGGACATTTCTATGCTCAAAGCAAATTGAGAATTTCTTTTTCAGTACAACAAATGGTTTCATTTATACGTTAATTAAAGCAATTTTCTTTTATTTCACTTTTGTAGCTTGCATAAATACATTTCATTGGTGCAATAAAGTACATTATGCTCAGTTGCATTGGCCCAGTCCCAAATGGTTAATCCTGAGTGAAGGAGGAAATAATCTACTAACATAGACATGTAATTGGAAATAATACCATAAGATGTGCAGCTGGGTTTGTGTGTGTGCGTGTGTGTATGTAAATATATGTTCTGGGTAGTTAAGTCACCTAAAATCTAAGAGATAGATGTCAATTTTAGCATCTCATACTTAAAATTTTTGGAGGGGAATTTAAATAGATAACTAGATTTTTAGCTTCATATCTTTGATGTACTTAGATATTACCAGTCAAACTAGTGCTTTGCTATACTTCTTTGTTTATCGCAATGGTGCTCAAACTATTCTTCATTTATTTTCCTTCCAGAACTGTAAATATCTATATGACCATGGATTTTATACCTCTTTGGATAACTTTGATTCATTTGAATTAAATTTCCTTTTGTTAGAAAAGACATTTGAATTAAATTTCCTCTTGTTAGAAAAGACAAATTTAGCCTGACAAAGTTTCATTAGAAACATCATTGTTAGTCCTTAGCATCTAGCAGCCATGTTTGTTCTGGAATTATTGGAGCCATTTCTCATCATTGCAGTATATGCAGTATGCCAGCTTGTGATACCAATTGTTTCTAATATTTGCCAGGATTTTCCACCATTAACAGCAATGACTCTGCTGATAATTTTGCATATTGTGTAGGCCTAGAACAGATTTGTGCAATCTTCAGATATTCTAGACATAGTTATTCCATCTGTTTCATACCCTCTGTGGCAGAGTGGTTAGAGTGCAGTGCTGCTAGCTAGTTCTGCAGCCAACTGCCTACAATTTGGCAGTTCAAATCCCATCCTACATTCATATCCAAATCTCCAAGGCTATCTCTAAAAAGATCCTCAAATTAAAAAGAAATTAGTTTGATCTCATTTGAACAATATTGATGACTTTAATTTCCAATCAAATGGCACCAATGAGATATAAACTGGAAAGCAAATCTTACAACTTTATAATTAGTACTGATTTTTTTTCACTTTTTACAATCCTTTAATTTCTTTATTCAGAATGGAGTTGGGGCAAGTTAACGGAGTTGATGTTTACTGACAGGATGCTCTTCCTGAGGCCCATGTGAAATTCATAGCAGATATTTTCTTTTTGTGCCCTAACAGGGAAACAGATGCCACTGCCTATGATTAAACTCTCAAACTTCCAAGTGGGAAGAGAGAGTCTTCACCACTAAGCCACCACATTGCTTATATAATTAGAATAAAGCTGTCAAGATGATCGAATAAGGGGTACAATATTAAGAAAGAGGTTTATAAATTGAGGACATTTGTTGATCTGGTTATATTTTACAGGATCTAAAAAACAAGTATAGAATATTTAATGAGAAAATTGAATAAGTTTGAGGCTTTGGCAGGTTTCAAAATGAACAGAAAACAACAATGCTGATCAAGAATATGTCTTCTCAAGATAGTAATATATTGAACAAAAAGTCAGGTTTTAGGGTTGAGAAAAAGTGAAATATTTAGAGGTTATGTTGACAAATACAAATATAAAACTGTTCCAAAACAATGGTGTCCTTCTTTGGAGTGATATTAAACAGGATTTACAAAGATAGGATAAACTGTGTAGAAAGGGAACTTCATGAGGACAGTGGTGTCACCCAGAAAGGAAAAAGCCCAAAAGGGAACATTAGGCCAGCCATAAAACAAACTTGCATAGGAAAAGAAATCTAATAAAAGAAATTGAAAGGGGCCCCTAGACAAAAGCCAAGCAATTAAGAACATACCAAACCAGCCAAAAGACAGGAATTACAAATAGAAGATTACAAAAAAGCCATCAAAGCTAAAAGAGATTAGAGGAAAAAACCGGTAATACAGCAAGCTGCCCTGCAGAGTTTGTTTTCGCGCCTCATTAAGGTTGCCTTCTGGCGGAAAGAAAAAACAAACTCTGACAGGATTTTAATGTCTAAACCTTAAACATTAAACACTTAACGAACATTTATACACAAAGGGAGAAAAAAGGTATAAAAATTGGGAACTTATCATTCAAAGTTAGCTAGCTAGCCCCAGGAACGCAGGCATGCTGTTTCGAGCCTTCCTGAAAATAAAAAGATCCAGCTTTCAAGCAGTTGTCTGTATCCTTGCACCAGAGCTCTTCCAGAGGGAAAATTCGAACCCTCAGAGAAAGGTACTTTCAGCCTTTCTACAACTGCTATTATTGTTATTGGGTAGAATTTCTGCAATTAAGATGAATATCATACCAAATATGATTTTTTAAAATTTCAGCTGTTACTCATACTTACAACTGACAATCCATTTAAAGAATGGCAGAAGGATATTTCTAAGTTCATATGACAACGGGGAAAAATCAAGAAGTAAATATAAGCAAGATGCTAAGGAAAGAGAGGGTTTGGGTCTACCAGATATGAAACTGTATTTTGATGCAGCTGTTTGACCTGTTCAAAAGAATGGGTAAGCTTCCAGAATAAGAGATTACTTGAATTAGAGGGCCATGAATTAAGATTTGGATAGCATGGCTACTTATGGTATTATAAAAGTAAAAATATTAAATTTAATAATCATTTTAGACATGCCATACTAAGAGTTTGGAATGAATCTAAAACAAAGCTCTCTGCAAAGTTGCCTCTTTGGATATCACCCCGGGAAGCTTTCTTTAGAAAAGAAATGGTGGCAAAGCCAAACTGGTTGACGCATGGTAAAATTTTATCTTTCAGCTTTGGTGACCCAATATTCAAAGGAAGAACTTGAATCAGAAGGTTATGTTTGCTATTGGTTTACTTATCAAAAACTGAAAGAAAGATTTAAATTGGATAAAAAATGCTATGGATTTGACTTTGTTAAAAATGAATTGGAAATTTTATGTGGAAGTGATGAATGTATTGTTATTAAGATGTATAAAATGTTATTGAAATTGAATTTGGAAAATCAACATCTAAAACGTATGATTCAGTGGGCAAGGAATTTTGGATATAATGTGATGCTTGCTTGAACAATGAGAAAATATGTAGACAAATGGTTTAAAATTTACATTAAATTATAATCTAAAAGAAAATTTCTGTAAGATGATGTATCATTGGTATTTAATACCAGTAAATTATCTAAGATGTATAAATGTATGTCAAATGAATGTTGGAAGTGTCAAAGTAAAAAAGGGACTTTTTATCATGTATGATAGACATGTGAAAGCAAAAAATATTTGGACTATGATTCATATTTTAATAGAGAAAATTTTGAAAATGGAGATAAACCAGAAATTTTCCTTTTGGGCCTAACAGAAAAAGAACTGGAGAAAAAAAATGAAACTTTGTTACTATCTGTGTTGAAGAAGCAATACTATTGTATACGCAAAAATGGAAGGATACTTCAATTCCTATTATAGACAAATGACATGGGTTGAAATGGCAAAACTGATTATTTTGTTTTAAAAAAAGAATGTAAGTACTTTTGTTTCCAACAGAGTCTGCTTCTGAATTTTGTGCTTGAGGTGGAAAAGAATGAAACTGTGATTTTTGGGTTTTACCAATTAGATTGATAGATCTTTATAGAAATGGCTTGCTCATATTATTATGGAAAAACAAAAAAATGTGATTTGATGTTAACGCCTTATTTTACTGCAACAGAGTTGGAAATCAATGTTTCTCCCCCCCCCCCATCCTTCCTCACTTCTCTTCCCTCTCTTCCTCTCCTTTTTCCTATTTGCTTTTGTATTTTGCATCTTATTTTATAACTCAGTAAAAATGTCAAATGGACAATTAAAATAAGGCTGTAAATGATCATTCATTCCAAAGGCATCACGGTGGTACTAAACCCATATGCTATTAGGCTATTACTGTAGAACACACGAATTGAGGCAAGATTTGCATGATGTCCCCAGGCAGGTGTCATCATTTTGATTATAATCAAAGTCTGTTTTGAGAACCAAACTAGTATAGTAGTTTAAGGCTAGAAACCAGGACACTGAGTTTTAGTCCTGCCTTAAGCATAAAACCAACTGGATTAATTTGGGCTGGTCATTCTTTCTTAGCCCTAGGAAGCATGCAGTAGCAAACTACCTCTACACCTCTTGTCAAGAAAATTGCAGGAACTAATCCAGTTGCCAGGAGCCAACACTGACTGCAATCATATCATCAAGTGTTTTGTAGGCACTTTGGCTTCATTAAGATGGAAAATATATTCAGTTGCAATCCATTTCCCTGAATCCTTTTCTAAATATGATGCTCAACTAGAAACAGAGGTTGGGTTTGATGAGAGCAGAACTAAGTATGACTTCCCAACATTTAGATACCATAGTTTCTTAATGTTCTAAAAATTCCATTTGCCCTTTTATTTCAGTCATTATTTTATTTTTCCCTGCTACTTTAATTGTAATCTAGGTATTTGCTATTGTATACCCATGCATTTGATTTCTGTTTCCTAAATGCAGAATATTGCATTTCTCTCATTTAAACTGCTTTCTGTTATTTTCCACTCATTTCCATATGCATCAAGAATCCAGATCTGCTTATGGGCTAATTAT
Organism: Laticauda laticaudata; assembly: GCA_004320025.1. Lineage (NCBI taxonomy): Eukaryota > Metazoa > Chordata > Lepidosauria > Squamata > Elapidae > Laticauda > Laticauda laticaudata. The sequence continues at coordinate 5,659 of BHFT01073087.1, forward strand.
TTCAGATTTAAAATTTTGAACAGAAATGCCATCTATTTTAGGTACCTTCTCACCAAGAAGTATACAGTTAGGATTAACATTTGAAATTGGGCTTCATGTTAAATTCATCTCAGGGCATCATGTGCTTTCCAGGGAAAATCTGTTCCATGTGAATACTGTTCAAACTAATAAGCCACCCAGCATGATACACTCATCAAGCCCCATCAAAAAGATACCCATGTATCTTTACACTGATTAGGGTGAAATATACAGCTGCTTTCTGCGTTATACTGTGGCCATGGGTATTAAATTCCCCAAATATCTTTAATATTAGATATTGGATTATGGTTGTGACTTAATTTGGTGTTCTACTTCAATGAACTCTTCCAGATCTACTTCTTGACAAAGCTTGTAGTAGCTGTCTCAATGTTCTTTTTAATGCACCATATATTTCTTCAGTATTTCATTACTTCCTTGCAGGTTTACTTTGGGTGTTTCCTGCTTAGTCGTCTCTGAAAATACCAACCCCTTCTTTTAGCTTTTTACAATAATTAATACTTGGCAGTTAATATTTGTTTAAATCCATCTGGTTTAGTAGTTTCATTGGTAATGAAGGAATAATCAGAATCAGAATTGCTTCTTAGGATAGAAGGAGATGGAATACCAATCTATCCGGAGGGCACTAGACTGGGGAGGACAGCACTTGATTTTAGCCAAGGCACAAGTAAAGATTGTGAGTTGTTGCTGTCACCAGTTATTCTGTGTTTATTAGGGAAAAAAATTAAGAGATGCTGAGATATATAAAAGAATTATCAGCTTGAATTTACACAAGTAACACCAAGAAGAAAGTAGCACCAAACACGAATCATAATCCATAATTCAGGACTAATAGATTATTAGGTTTTTATGGGCTTCATGGAAATTGTAGCCCAAAGCATTCAGAAAACAAAGAGTTAGAAATGCTACAAAATAGCTTGCATGAAATAGTTGAGAGGTGATGTTCTACATCATTTCAGAAATCAAAATGACATATAATGCTCAAATGTATTTTTTTTGCATTAAAACTGCTTATATTTATCCTTCAGTTAATGAATAAGCTGCTTGACTGGTACATCTCTTAACATTTTTTCCACTTGTTTCCTTACACGTCCCAAGATGTCCAAATATACTATAGTATATCTTACTTTAGCAGAGTGCATTATGTTATATTATAACATAATGACTATTATACAGTCTGATCTTTGAATGTCATTTTGAACCTCCTGGTATGTTTCCATTTATTCTTTAGATTCAGAAATGACTTTATCAACACATTGACTCCCTTCTAAACTGTCACAGACCTGCTCGATTCATACATTGCATCATCTTTTACTCACCCATTTCAATTCCACCACTTGTGGGAGTAACCTTACTTCTAGTGATGCCATCTGCAGGTCTATTGGTTGAAAGGGATCAATCACAGCCCATTTCTCTGCAAAGTCATAATGAAGTTTATTTGCTTTTGGCTTCATGTGCTACATGAATTTATATAAATATAATGACTTACATAAACCAAAATGTGGATTGAATTCAGTTTTCCACAGAAACCTTGCACTGCTATTGAAGTAATAGATGAATCTTAATTTTCTTTGCTATAATTGTATATTTTTTTCTTAGTCAACTTGTTTAATGAATAGTTCTAGAAGCTTTCTATTGCCCTTTCTGCTGGCTGGATAAAGTTATTACCTGAATAAAATTTGAATTTTGTTCTTACTAACAGCAAGGATTCCATTATTTTTAATGATATGGGATGTGTTTAATATAGTCTTCGAAGTAAGCCAGTACAAAGAAGAACATTTAATGTTCCCTTGCTTCATGTGATCAGTAATCTTTGTAACTTATTGCGATGTTTCAGATTGTAGCCATAGAATATATATCCACATTCCACTAGACAAGTATTTTACATAATTTAGAAACTTTTCACTAAAACAACGAGAATTTATATTTTTTTAAAATAGGGAGACTATAAACATTTGCTTAGTTCTAGTTTCTAAATAGTATTAGAAGAAACCTTACCACAACCAGATTTTATATGCTTAAGAACTCCATGTACTCCATCTAATAAATGTATTGGTAGGGCTTTGGCTCCAAAATCAACCACAATTGTTCCTTGCTTTCCCATTTTTTTTTCTATTCAACTTGCCTAAGGATTGAATTCAGAAAATGAATCACAATTCTGTAAAACTTCATTTTATCTCTATGGATTTTACATTTTTTTGCTATGGTCAGCAAGGCAGCTACTGCTTTTTAACTATACATTCATCATTCTGTTTGAAAAGAAATAAAATTGCAACTGCTTGGAGACCCTAAACTTTTTAAATCATCAAGAACTTGTGAATTTTTGGAGAGGGGCAAATTCCCAGAAACATTAATAAAAGACACAGGGAGCTTCTAGTCCCCATGGCTGAAACCTGCTGGAGGGAATGAAGACAGAGCATGAGAAATAAAAGAGGAAACAAGAGGAAACAAATTTGCTTGGCAGCTGAGGGCCAGAGAAATCTCAGGGAAGATGATAGTTTTGAGGACTTAAAAGTCAAACATTCATTTGAACTTGGCATTCTGCCTGGAGACAAGAGAAACATCCAGATTCTAACACTATGAACAGCTGTGCAAAGCTATAAACTAATACCTCTATTTAATTGAACCATCCCATTGAGGCAGATTGAATCTAATGATTTCAAAGGGCTTTATTGCTGTTCAAAATGCTCTGTAGAACTGAAGGCTTTTTCTGCACTCTCTGATTTTGTTTCAGATTATATGCAATGTTGCAATTTCAGCTCTTAAGTATGGAGAAAGCTGAAGAGGAAATAGCAATGTAATGGTACTGACTTAGTGCTTGGCCTAAAGTTTGATCCTTTCATTAAACTAACTGTCAGACCAGCTGTGGAGGGCATTAAGATCCCATTGCTTTGGCTTCAGTTACAATACTTTCTCAGTTGTCATCTTCTTTCATATAGCCTGTTGCAAGCCTTAACTTTGCCTTCCCTTACATTAATAATGCCATGCTTCTGGGCTTGTCCTGCCAACCATCTAAAGATTTGTATGACCATTTCTTACCAGTTCAGTATGCATTCTAATGTCAAACCTGAATTAACTTTTGCTAAAGCCTTAATTTGAAGTTCTGTACAACTGGCCAGGAATGAATAGGTAGATGTTAGGTGAACACACACACACACACTCTCTCTCACACACATGTATGTATGTATGTATGTATGTATGTATGTATGTATGTATGTATGTATGTATGTGTTTTTTTTCTTTGCATCCAACATGTGCTGTTTGGGTCAATTTGTTTACATTCAAGCTCCTATTTTCTATCTCTACTGTCCAACCATCAATATAAGCCCCAAATTCAAAAATTCTCTTTGTCTTCTTTTTCTTTTATCTTAATTGTTAATTTGTCCATTTTTGCACAGTCCAGTATTTTTTTAATGTTCTTCTTGCTTTTCCAGTGTTTGCAAGTACAATTCTAGCTGCTGTTAAAACATGTAATAAATATATATTCTCTTTCCCACATTTTTCTAAAAATTTGGTGGACATATTTTTAAACATGTTGGCCAGGAATGAATAGGTAGGTACCAGGTGAAGACTTCTGTCTAAGGAGTACGTAACAGTGATGTAAACCTGAAATATTTGAAGTGATCCTTTGGTCCTGTGACACATCATGCAATGCGCCTTTTTAAAAAAGACATTATAAAGCAGTACAAGTATCCCTAGACTTACAATCACAAATGAGAATGGAACTTCCATCACTAAATGATTGCCAAGTGGCCAAATTTTGACCATGTGAATTCAAGTATACTGAGATGATCATAAGATTTCCAGTGCCAACATCATTTAGAATGGTCCTAAACATATGGTTGTAAATCAAGGAATACTTGTGTAGCCCTACCCAACTTCTAATAGCAAAACAGCCACAATGGTTTATTTTGAAGCCACTTCTGGGAAATCCAATAAGGGCTTCTGGCTATGGGGAAATGTTAATAGTACTTTGTCAAGGAGAATTGCCTCTTTCTCTCAACAAGAACAATCACATCACCTCTATTATGTGAATCATAAGACAATGAATATATTGTCAACTTAATGTATAAGTAGCTTTTCTTCAGAATACTACTACTATAATCCTTTTAAGGCATTATCAGATCTGAATTATGGCAAAAACAGAGACATTTGTTCTATCTCTACTTCATTCTTAGCCTAAAATATCTTTCAACGCTTTTTTTCCATTCTGGATTAATGAGATAACAAGGCAAATAAATAGATTGGCTAAGTAGCTGTTTTGAAACTGAAAAAAATGTAGTTAGATAAAAGCAATTTCATTAGGTTGAATGGTCATTATGATCAGAAGCAAATTTTGCAATTAATTTATGTTATGTTCTATCTACTCATATAAAACATATAAGGAATCTACCTATCATTTAAACAACCCACTAGAGGAAACTGTTCTATTCTTTTCAGAAAAATGTAGATACCATTAAGCTATGTCAGACAATTAACAAAGCCTAAAGTCTCAAAGTTTTCCTTAAGGACATTTCTAACCACAAAGGATATTGCCACAGAATATTCTTAACTTTTCACCAACTTTATCAAGCATGTAAAATTATTGAATAATTAAAATACAAAAGAAGAAAATATCTTTGTGCTGGAGTTAATTCCTTAGTGACCTTATGTCCCAAAGGTGCTTTTTAAAGAGGCAAGTGGACTTTCTTGTTATTCTTTTCTGATCTGGGACATGTGCAGATCTCTACATTAAGGAAACAAAACCACTTCATAAATGCATGGCACAACTTAGGAGAACAAACCCATCAGGACAAGATTCAGCAGTCCATCTACATTTAAAAGACAAAGGTCACATTTTGAATGGAGATTATTGCTGGTTTGAAGGAGGGATCAAAATTGAATAGCTCTCTCAACAGAGAGGGAGAAATACGACATTATCTATCTCCAGTCTACAACATAGTCTTTCAGCAGTTCCAAGAAAGCTCCACACCCATTTGCACTACTCAGGTCACTCTGATGACACAGATAAACCTCCAAGTGGCCTCAACAACTCTATAAAAGAATGCAAATGACCAGTTGTGTGCAAGGAGTATAAACCCACAAAACTAAGAAAAACAGAAGAGAAATGGCTGCTTGAGGTCTTTCTCCATAACAACTATCAAAAAAACTAGTTTGATTATCAACTATTGAAGCATTTTCTTATCCTGTAACATATAAAAAAGAACAAACAATTAGATATGTGAAATACTGAATGAAAAGGGTGAACTTAAATCTATGCAAAAACTGGAAGAACAAGGTATAAAGATGAATTGGTTTTCATATGCACAAATATGCTCTAGGTATGATAAAGATGCCAAAACAGAAGTTTTTTTTATGATAAACTGACTGACTTAGATAAAATTTTGACAGGTACTGATGAAAAGGTGATTAAAAATTGTATGGATATTTATTAGAAATAAAACTAGAAGAAGTTAAAGAAACAATGATTGCTTGGGGGAAAATTTTGCATATGGGATTGACTTAGAGAAATGGCAAAAATTGTGGTCTCAAAATTATAAAATGACAATGTCAACAGCATATAAAG